>JAABKK020017410.1:0-10745 GCA_011634745.2 Catotricha subobsoleta
TTAAAATGTAGATATCTCGAGAAAATGATCAGGTCCGATTTCGGTGAAAACACTTTCCTAAGTCTTTAACCATAGAACATAAAGTAGTGAAGTCCGTTTTTGTCGGCATTTTCATGATACCTATCATCGCTTCAAGCTCAGTGTGAGTAATGTAAAATGCATTTATAAAAATTCAAGACACGAAAGAAATAATTAAAAAAAGAAAAAAATTCTTTGTGAGTATTTTTATTTACCAATTAGATTTATTTCTAAATTACAAAATATTATCTAATCGATAGTTTTCTGTGGCCAATTTAGTAAGATTTATAAGGATTTTTATTTTTTCCTCTTTTAAGTGTTGAAGCTTATGTAATTTATATGTACTATCGAATCGATTCATTGATATAATTCACTTTCCAATAACTGCTTCCCATTTATGAGAATAAAATTCGTAATTAGGATTAATAATTATTTAAATTAATACCCTATACTGAGGTTTACTCATAAATTAGCATTAAATAATAATGATTTCAATATATACATTCTATTGCTAATTACTAATTAAATTTTAATACATTGCCATGCTGTACAAAAATAGATTATATATGTTTATTTATAATATATAAATGCATTCAGACCACATACCATATATTTTATTTAAATCAAATATTCTCTTCGTTTTTAACATGAAATAGAAAATAATAATAAAATGAATGTTCAGTAAAAATTTACTAAAACGAAAACGACTGCCGAATGTTTTTATGTACCAAATAACTTATTATCTTTCTTATCAAATTTTGCAAATTCGCTTTTAGTGTGATAATACTAAAATATAGTGAGAGACGTAGCTAGTACACCCTATTAACACTTCCTGTTCCCAGGACTTTCTAAGGAATTTCATTACATGATGAATGTTTCCTGAGATTTCTAAGTATATAGAGGAATATACCTACCACAGGAGCACATTGAAAATGATTTTGCCGGTTCCCAGGTATTCCCATGGAATTCAATGATTTTCCTTTTCCATGGAAATTCTTATAATATTCTTCGGAATTCCTGAAGAAGAAAAACTAAAAAAAATCGTTTTCCACAGAAATGCCTGGGAATCAGCAAAATCATTTCCATGAAAAAATCCCAGAAAGTTCCAAAATTTCAAATTGTTTTTAGGCACGGTTTGATCAAACCTCTAAGCAAATTTAGTTGACTAGTTTCACTTATATTATGTACTCCATCAGAAATATAGAATTGCCTGCAGAAATAGTAAGGACTAATTCTAAACAGGAAGAGCACTTATTTCAATTGCTATACTGTAAAAGTGTATAATATAGTTTAATATTAGATAATAATTGATTTACATTCTTCTCTTTACCTTATTTAATTTTACATTTCGTAAATGTTAGCAAATGTACCTACTTTTACCACAACTATACGTACTAACAACCAGCTTTATTATATATGTAGGTTTGTTCATCACAACTTGTTTCACAAATGCGGTAATGTCATGTAAATTCAAATCAATTGCTTAGTGTTTAACCTGTGGTCCATACAAATTTATTTTGGTTTAATCGAGATTGAAATGTAAACAAGTAATTCTTCTTTTATTTAATACATCTAACTTATTATCCGGATAAGATCAACTTAATCTGATTTGTTGGTTCTATTGAAAATGGCACATTTCCAAACACATACTTTAATAAAATATTACGCTATTAAGGCCATTTGACAATTTTACAACATTTATTTCATTGTAATTGGTGATGCATAATCAAATTGGATTTCTAATTTTCTTTTTAAAATTATTAGCATTAATAAATAAATTTGAAAAAAAAAAAAACATTTCAGAACTTGCAAACGCTAATTTTTAATAATCGAAAAATCTCTGTTTAAATTTCTATATTTTTTATTGCACTTGGCCACACCTATTGCGAGTGACCTTGTCAATTCATGCTGTCACTTTTTAGTCAATATGAACACATTTAATTCTAAATAATATGTTAACCAACAGACATAAACTCATTTATTAAAAAATATAAAATAAAATACAATAAATCAACAGCAAGGTAATAATTTAATAGCACTAATTAGTTTTCGGATGTGGCAAACAAATTAAACAAACCAAACAACCGTAGAATGCATTGTCAATTCTATAATACACCGAGTCATTTAGAATTATGTCAATAAAATTATTTCATTGTTGTTTGTTACGGAAACATACTTTTTTTTTTGTAGAACATATAAGTACTTACGTACTTGTTTTATAAATAGTTGTAAGATGTTATAGAAAAAAAGGAATAACTTTGAAATAATCTATGCAAAATAAACGACATATAAAACATACCTATAAGTACTCGAGAAGAAGGAAAAGAATTATACATTTTATGCGGTCATGCCACTTAATTTTATATGAAAATAGAAAACAAATATTTTAAAATAAGTACTGACAATTTAAAAACAAAAATTATAAATCACGAGAATTAAAGAAGGAAAAAAAACTAACAAAAAAAACATTTCTTATCTCAATGACCGTTTCAGTAAATATGAACTTAATATCAGAGCAACACAGTTTGACGTAGAATTCATAATTTTTTGTTTAAATACTTATTATGGTCTGCGATAAATGAATAAATGTGATTTTTTTTATTCTTATGATCAATACAAATATTGAATTAAATTAAATAATCTGTTATTTGTTGTTTGAATTATTGAGAGAATTTTTTGTTTATTCTGTTTCGGTATCAGTAGAGGGTTAGCGCAAGTCACATAAATGTTAACGTAATACGAAAAAATCTTACGCTTTATTTTACGAATGTTATTAAATACTAATTGAAATTCTAAAACGAAACGATACAACCTCTATATCCATATCCGGGAATCGGAAAAGTAAACATAAAAATTTATCATTACATTTACATTCAAAGCGTTACGAGTTATGTTCAAGAATCTTACGTAAACGATAGATTTAATTTTTACATTATGGGATATGGAATACATTTACGTTTATGGTTACGTGACATACGCCACTCTATTGATACAAGTTTTTTTTTCTAATAGAAATGTCAATATTCAATTAACAAGCTGTAGGTATATATACTCTGTATTGATATTGATTAACTAATTTCATAATTTTAATTATATAATATATTTAAAAAAAAAAAAAATGGTCAAACTCAAACAAAACAGATTAAAATCATTACGTAATATTAGTCATTTAAAATTTTCTTAAATTGTTGCTAAATACTCTTTTCTTTCCTAAAATTTCATTGTTTATTAAATTTGTCAATACAAACATTAATTATTTTCGATTTTACATCGCAAGATGATTTGATTTATTTAAGTAAATGTTGAGCGCTCAAAAAAAAATTTAAATTACATATATACTTACTTAAGCAAAAAGAATGTTGTGCCATAAAATAAAAAAAATTCTAAAGCGAATTTATTATTAGTTAATCGTCATTAAATGTAAATCGCTTTTGTTAGTTATTATAGGACTAGATATTAGAGGACGCAAACGGACACGGATGTGAAAATTAATTAATTTATTCAAATATCAATAACCATTTATTAAAATAAAGACTTTTCGTCCACGAAAATTCGCAGACATGGACATAATTTTAGTCACGGACATGGACATTAATGTACGTGTAAACCTCGACTGCGCATGCAAAAAATAATAAAAAAAATAAGAAACAATTTAATGATTCGTTTCATGTAAGTTTTTTTTATTTTTTATTGATATTGAAATATCCGAGGGGTTTACCACATTCTAATGCATATTGTTAAAATTAAATTGTGTTCTGTATTCAGAGATGGGTAAACACTTCGGCTATTTCAATATTAATAAAAAATAATTAATAAATATAGTACATATTTAGAAATGTCAATTTCTCTTGTCATCGATATTCCATTTGCTATTCAATTTTCATTTATTTACAAAAATAATATAAATAAATATACACATCGATGTTTTGACCATGTTTTGACATATAAATATAAGTATGAGGCGGTGATCGTAATGTTGCATAGTACATACTTGGTCTCTTATATACCAACACTATGTTTTTTTTTGGGCGTTTTAGTTATTAAACGAAGTAAATAATAAATCAAAAATAATGTTAAATATTCATTTCATTGTTATTTATTGGTAATTTCTTTATGATTCTAAATAGTAATTACATACATTAATATAGTGTTGATATTAACGCATGTTTTACCGCATTTAATAATATATTTTATTAATTGTCTGCGACACTTTTATTATAGCTTATTATATAAACTATTGAACAAAATTGAACAAACATAATTAAGTATATATTTATTAGTCAATTGTCGGTTCTAGTTGAGTTATTAATATTTAATAAATTATATCGTTGTCATGCGCCAGAAATCAATAAATATATGATTGATGTAATTTATAACATATGTGCGGACAGTGTTATTAAATACAATGTATAATAATTCGTAGAATTAAGTAGATACCATCTTATATTGGATGTTTTCAATCAATTAAATAATTAATTAATCAATTATTTATAATTATTAGAGTCTATTTCAATCAATTTATAAGAAAAATTAGAATTATAATATGTAACTAATTGCCTATAATGAGTCAAATTCTTTTAATAACATTACAGAACATTTACACTAGCACTAGGTCAAGAAAGTCATGAAAAAAAAATAAAGCTAAAAAAAAAATAAAAAATATTCATGATATATATAAAATAAAAAAGAATTTTAATGAAAGGTCAAGATTTCTTATTTTTTTGTTCGTTAAGTGATTTGCTCGACCAAAAATAAATGGAAAAAATAGATCAACATCTACATTTTGATTAATTTTTTGTTCAATTTTTTTTATTTTTCTTTTATTTTTTTTAACTTATTTGATGAGACCTAAATAATTCGAAAAATGGCTAATCCACATTTGGGTTGACTTGAAGTAAACGACCGACAATCATTTTTTCTTATTTTAATTACTCAATTTTTCATTATTTGCAATTTTCTCTTACCATGGAAAAAAAAGAAAAAAAAAATGTCATTTATTGCAATGCAAGCTACCCGTACGTGGTACACAAACGATATGTGGGGTACTCCATCACAGCTTTGCTCTGACGACTTTTGGTTTTCACCTACATATATTACTTACCACCTTATTTGATTATTTTAAAAAACTGACCACAAAACTATATTTATATTTAAGGTTTGCGTCATATAATTTTGATGAATCAATTCTGTTCATCGGCCATTTCTTTATGACTGTCATAAATAGATAAATCTGAATAATAATTCGAAAATATTTTTTATAAATTTCACATACAACATTTAACTATTTATATATTCAGACCAGGGAATCATACCGAACTGAACCGCAAGAACCGGTAATTTTCTGACCTCAGAACCGAATCCTCCTTTTTATTTCTCAAAACCGAACCCCAAAACCGAACCTTTAGAATTGAACCCTTCAAATTTTTTACAAGAACCGAACACTTAGAACCGTACCAATAATTTAATTTGATAAGATCCGAAGCTTTACAATCAAACCTCAATTTATTGTTATCGGAACCAAACCTTTAGAACGAAACCCCTAAAGAAATGAAGCGGTACGAATCCCTGATTCAGACATGTTTGGTTTAATAATTTAATTCAAGAACTACTAAGTTAAGAATTAATTTATAGCCATATTATTTCTTTGAACTGCACTTCCAAGAACGTTTCCATTTAACTAATGTTATTAATATTAATAAATTAATAATCAAATCATCAATTTGTGTTAATATTTATTTAAAATTGTTCTTTTTTGTTTCATAAGAAGTTTTTCTTAATAGTCGGTATGAGTTTTGTGTCAATTTATATTTGTGACCTTTTCACATTTCGTTCATTTAATCGATTTCAATATTTCTTCATTGCTGTCTGTGAATTATTAATTAATCAAAGAAACCCATACTATATTTGCAAATTGTATAACTAAGTTAGTATATGCTGCCCAGAATAATATATTATAATAAAATTTAGATAGATTTTTTTTCTGTTTTCTTTTTGGGACTTTATCAACCATATAAACAGAATGCGGTGGTCGAACCCAGACAAGCGAATAAATAAGATTTGGGCCAACTACAAAGCATATACGAGAACCCAAGAAATAAACTTCATTTAAGTTTTTGGAGTAAATAAGAAATCCTATTATCCTTTTTCTTTCCTTTCAAATATGACTATGAGTATATAAAACAGTGCCTAATTCCCTACATTCATAATACATAACTTAATAATAATATATATATGGGACATGGGTTAATGTTAGACATACACAGCACACACACACATGCACATACACTAATTCGCATTAGAATAATATATAATCAGATTCATTCACAGTTCCATTCTATTATAGGTCAAATATGAATATAGTCTATCATAATAACATCATTCTATATAAATATATTTTAATCCGCATGAAAAGTTTGAATGCGACTATTCCATATCCCTTTTATCAATATGTATTATGCCTTAGCCTTATATCCTGTTTGTAATCCTCACTATAAACCAACTAGAAAATTTCATCATTTATAATAATGTATGTATGTACTATAAAGGAGTTCTATGAGTTCTGTGTATGTATAAATTCTTAATTCGATAAGTATTATTTGTTGAATGGTCGACAGCCAACACCACTATTATTGCAATCATACAATATAACAATCAAAATTATACATGTATTGTATATAGGATATATATTACACATAGATGCAATAATATAATAATATTATTTTGTAATACTTGTTGATTCATATTATGTATAGATTTATATTATTGCTGAAAGTGCATAATGAATTATTTAATAACTTATTATAACATTTATGGGATAGACGTAACGTAAGTCGTTGTAAATATGCGTATAAGCAATAAAAAAAAAACTCTACAAAATAACCAGTTATTATTTATCAAACTAATAATAATAATTAAAAAAAAATGAAAATATAACGAATTTTTGCTTACAAAAGCAAATTAGCACCTTGCACAAATTTCAATAACTCGAAAATGTGTTAGTTAGTTATAAACAAAAAAAAAAAGAAATAAAAGTGTGCATAAATTAAAAATATGGGTTATTTGTTAAATTAATAAGCCACAAATGCTCTTCACTTTTTTTTCTTTTTTCGTTTGTTCGAATTTCTAAGATCCTTCTCATTAATATAGAAATCATCACCATATTTTTGAAAATTGACAAAATAAACAATTAATATCAAAAATTTATTAAATTTAAAGTTTTTCTCATACTTTGCGACACACCGTTTTTAAACCATTGAATAATTTATATTTTATTTCATCGATTTTCAAATGAGTTATACGTACTTTAAGGTTGTTAGTAATTTCATATTTTATTTATGTTGGGTATTATTCAAATGTTCCATTAGAAATAAAAGGATTATTTTTTATTTTGTTTATTTGTTTTTTTTTTTATTTTTTCTGAGTTGACGAGGGTCGAGGAACGAACATATTTTGATTTTTGAATTTAGATTACGTTCATAAAATGTATGCCGTACATTTTTATCGGTGGTATTACAAGTTTACCATTATTTACTATTTTATTTTAGCTAATTCCGAATTAAAGCAATGTACACAATTCAAAAATATTGACATAAAAAAAAAAACAATAATATATTGCGTATAATATAAAAAAATTATTTATTTAAATAACGAGGAAGTCAACGTTGAGTTTCAATTTATTTTTAAACAATCCACAAAACAATATGAAAAAAATAAAAATATT
Source organism: Catotricha subobsoleta (assembly GCA_011634745.2). Lineage (NCBI taxonomy): Eukaryota > Metazoa > Arthropoda > Insecta > Diptera > Cecidomyiidae > Catotricha > Catotricha subobsoleta. The sequence goes on from JAABKK020017410.1 coordinate 7,739, forward strand.
GGATAATCTGAAATTGAAACAGATAAATATTTTTTTAGTTTTTTCAATTTTGTGACATTTTTATTTCTATTTCGTGTAAACTATAAGTTAATTTATTCATTTATTTAATTCTATCAATGGAATTTATCATCACGTGCAATGTGTGGAAACTTTTCCGTATACAATTACACATTTATTATATATTGTCATGATTTAATTTTATGTAAAATATATTTAACTAGAAAACCATAAATAATCTTACAACAGATTATAAATCAGAACAATGTAATAAATTGTATGTAATAAAAACTTATTAATTTAATTAAATTTTTAATGTGACCATTGAATTTCAATCGAATCAATTAATTTTAAATAATCAAATTATTTTATTTCGCTATTTTTTTAATACTTGTACATCAGTTTACATTGCAAATATCTGTTAAAACAGATAAAATATTTTTTTTTTACACTATTAACAATAACATAAAATTATAATTCAACTGAAGTAAGCGCATGTAAAACAATGGAAAATAAAATATAAACAAATATATAATATATGTGTTTGTGTGTATATATGGCAAAGCATTCAATTTTAAATGCCATTATCTCTTGTGTGTTTATGTGGAATATATTTGATAAAACTGAATCCAACACTCTATTAATTAAATTTACCAACACAATATTTACTTTTAATTGAAAATGACTTTTGCTTAGTTCAATATTGATTTGACCCATATTTTATTTATAAAATGACAATTTATTAAATGTCTACTTGAGCATTCAGTGCATTGCATATTTAAATAACAAATGACGTATTAAATGTTTGTTCAATTACAATTTAGATTATTTTATTTAAATGGACTGTTCTATTTTTAAAGATATTAATTTAAATTTAGCGTAATATAAAAAAAAAATGTATTATATTATTCATGAAACAGAAAGAAAACAAACGAATCGAATATATGTATAATGTACTACAAAGCACAAATTGTGAGAATATAAAGTCTATTTATAATTTATATATTAATCATTTTTAATTCATTCCTATTATTAATTTATGTATGGCGAAAACACGGTTAATAACATTTTGATATCTACGAAGCAAATAAATATCTAAATGTATATACTCGTATTTTTATTATTCAAAACTTTTGTGATGTGTGATGATGATGAATAGACTTATTGTGGATTGTGATATGAACATTGTTATTATAATGAGGCTATAATTAATAATACACTGTATGTGTGGCCTAGTCTGTTTCAAGCGATTAGACTTAATTACACTATACAATTTTTGTGTTGATTAGTCAAATACGCAATTGGCAATATAAATCGATGATATAATTAAAATATTTACCATAGATGATTTAATTATGATTAGATGCTCTATTTACACTTAAATAAATATTTGTATTTATTAATCGATTTATTGGCGATTTCGTATTTCACTAATCGACACAAAAATTGGGTAGTGTAAACTAATGAAACGTTTATTCATTCTTCTTTTCAAATATTATTCTTCCTGTAGAAATTTATTTCTTCTGTACAAATACAGACATTTATTTTGTAATCATATTTGCCTAACACTTTTAACCATAAACCATTTACATATTTTCTTTAAAATACAAGTTATTTATCTTATTATGCAATCCACCCATTGTTTAATATGCCTTAGCGTTCAATAGGATATAATACAATCACAGAAACTTCGATTATCTCTCTTCTTTTTGTTTTTTTTTGTTTGGAAAAGATGGTTTATTATTGAACGATCAGTACAAAAACCAAACACTTTATGAATATTATTATTATTTATTGTTTCCAGATTGAATTTTGGGATAGTCTTACATTGGCATATGCTATGGATGAGATGACTAAAGGTATCTAAGGTACCTGTTTCACTGATGTTCTATTTATTTAAATCAAATTAAACTTTTAAATTAAATCAACAATAACAACAACAAAAATTATTCAGAAATCTGATGAAGGGACGAATTGATTATCTTTAAAATATGTAAAGTGGGAATAAGTTAATGCCATTTTTTCACACAAATTCTCGCTTAATACTTAGTTGTTTATACCTGTGTTCCTTTATTTATTTATATTTATTTTTATTTTTATCTTTATCTTTATGTTATCCGTGAAGCTTTTTTAATATACAAAAATGTATGCATAGGGATTTATGCGGATTACAATTCTTCGTTGTTGTGTTGGTCCACTTCTGTAAATCCTGCGAAAAAGGAAAAAAAAAAAGAAAGAAAAAGAAAAGAAAATATAAAATATTCTAATATAGAAGTGACCTTGATATTTGGGTTTCCTGAACAGATGCTCTTACATCTCTACATGTAAATTCTGGTACAAAGGTTTCGATTTACCAAAAATATTAAAAAAATAAAAAAATGTCGGTGGAATGAGTGTCGACCATATAATATGTTGTTAGATATTGAAGGAAATTTGTTGATGTCAAGTTTTAACATTTTTCTTTTATGGCTTAACCATTTATAACTTTGACAATTGAATTAAGTGATGGCTTATCTTTTTTATTTGCTTATTTAAGTTATTGTTGTGTATTACTTAAACGAGAAAAACGTATAATTTTGAAAAGCTTTGATTAGTTAAATCTCAAAGGGAAATTTTAAACACTGTTGAAATGAAGCCATCGCTGTATATATTTATGTATATATAATATATACTCGTACCTACTAGAAGCTTATTACCAATTTAGTAGATGCTCTGTCAAAATCTGTGACGACAGGTTACAAAACTACAGTCTTACAGTTGTTCTATATGTTATGAAGCTCATAAATAATACTTTATCTATAATTGTAGTAATTGGATTATTATTATTTTTTTTCATTATTAATATAAATTTTATTTAAACTAAATACGAATCCATATGATTACTTTAAATTTATAGAAAATTAATTATATTCATTGCTTGGAAAATTAAGCACACATCAAATTGTGACTAGAACTTCTTAACAATTTTAAATGCTACATTTATAACTAAATCACTTTAGTCAATAAATTC
>JAABKK020017421.1:0-19892 GCA_011634745.2 Catotricha subobsoleta
ACCCGGAACGAAATTTTTGTGAGCTTTAGGAACTGGAACTGGAACCGGAACGAAATAATGAAAGTTCCGACTCCCTGCTGCAAGCATCCCCCGTTTATTGGAGCTTTCGATTTAAGTTGATTTACGCTAACTTCAGGGTGATTAATTTAACGTATAAATAATTTTTTTTCTACTTCTATTATTATAAAAAAAAAGAAGAAAAAAATGGTAAATCAAAATGTGTTTTTGATTTTGAAAATAAAAATAAAACGAAAATTAATATTAAAATAAGCTATTACATATTAATGTTTATTGTATTTATATATAAATAAGAGATGCGTTTTATTTGCTTGTAAGTATATAGTCTACCATTGTTTTTTTGAGTTATTTACTTGTATCATATATTTATCCATAGCCTTACAATGTTTATTTCATTTAATCGATATTAAATGCCTATAAATAAACTTTTGAAATATTAGAGGGTCGATAAACTATATATTTATTACATGTTTTCGGTATTACTTTTCATTGTCAAGAAAGAGAATGCTCTATTGAAAACAAAGAACTTCTCATACAACAAGTTAAATTTTTCAGGGTTTTTTTTTTGTTTTGTTTTTTGGTTTATGCCATGCCATATTAAAATATTTATATATGTAATCGGATTTCTAACTAAGATAAAATTAAAGCGAAAGATTCATGTATACGAATTCGATTTCTATCATGAGCAAAAATATTTTCTGTAGATATTGCTTTGATAATCAAGAGATATCTATATACGATTAATTGACACAACACAATGAACATATGGAAAGGTTACGTGATGCTTTGCAGAGCAATGATTAACGTCATGAACATACATATAAATGTTATAAATTCATCTATTGAATTAGTTGAATTTAGGGTTATAAATGCCTTAAGGTATCAAATGTGATGCAGATAAATGGGAATATATATACATGGACACTGTGAATTCACGCAATGTTTAGTTGAGCACAATTCTCAAAATATTCTCGGGAACCCTATCACATACTTCAATCGATGTCAGATGGATGTTGATTTCTTTTTTAATTTTTGGTACATTTTGAGTATATACCTAGTATTTTTTTTGAATCTATTAACAGAGCTCTACCATATTCATTTCATGGTACAATAACTATAGTAGTTTTTGTGTCATACATTTATTTGGCCTCTGACCTTCTACTATTAATGAATATATCTAGTTTTAAAATAAATTTGAAACATATTTGATTTAAGTGTCAGATCCTCTTTCAACCGTTTTATATTTTTTTCGAAACTTCTTTAATAATAAAGGTAAGTTTTCAATTGTCATTTATGAGTTAAGTTACGATATTTTAAAGCAATTTCATTTTAAATTAATTACGATAATTTATTCATTATATAAAAATAAAGTTATTAACACATAACCTTAACCATTCAAAAGTATTTTTATTTAATCGTAAAATGAATCTAGGTATTATCTGAGAATTGAAAACCGAATAACAAATACTAAAGGAACATAAAAATTTCAAAATATCGAATAGTACACTAAATAAACAATCGAAAATGAAAAATTCAAATAGGTACCGAATCGATTTGAATAACAAATAATGTGGGTGTGGGATGTAGGAATTATGTCTTCGATATTATTTGTTCGATAAAAGTCGTTCGATATATGTATATTTTTTGTAATCATGAACGGTGTCGAATAAACTAGTGTTCGAATGTTCGAAAACTCTTAAAAGAGTTGACCACTTGACACAACTTGCTCGATGCTATAATTACGTCGATCAATATATCGTGGCTTTTTTTTAAACCTCGAGGTTTTTTTTTTAACCACGAGGTGGTTTTTATTTAATCTCGAGGTGTTTTTTTAACCTCGAGAATAAAAAAAAATCGCCTCGTGGTTAAAAAAAAAATACCTCGAGTTTAAAAAAAAACTTCGAGGTTAAAAAAAAAGCCACGAGGTTCTACCTTGTGGGTCGCTTGAGCACATCGAAGATCTCATTTATTTTCAAAATCCTTTTAGCACGTTAATGAGAGGACAAAATGAAACTCAAAAAATCATGGTAGAAGGTATGAAAAAAAAGTCGACCCACCCTACTGTGAAGATAAGCAATGACGGAAATTAACTCCAGACGCCAACTAATTCCCGTGAGTGGTGGTTAAAAAATTCGGCTAAATTCCCTCGGCTTGCAAAAGTTGCCTGTAAGTATTTGAGCGCACCTGCAACAAGTGTTTACAGCGAGCGCGCGTTTTCGGAAGCTGGACAGATTTACGACGAGCAAAGAAGCAGATTATCTTCATCTAATGCCGAAATGCTACTATTTTTAAAACATAATCAACCACTTTTAAATTATACGTACTGATTTTGTTAAACAATCATTTAATACGAATTTATTTCAAGTGTTATTTGATGGAATAGATTAGATATAGATATTTTTAAAGTAATATACTTTATTCTGGATTTTTAATTTGTTTAATCAAATTTATTCTAATTCCATTTATGTAATATAAGAATTCCGGAATAAATATTTTTTATTTATTAACAATTTCATTTATTTCCCGAGTACCCGTTCGAGTACCCGAACCGGTTGACTATTATAGTATCGAATTCGAGTACTACTCAACCCGGCTTTTTCACTACTCGCGGCATCCCTAGTGATATGATATGGGCCACATAACTTGCTGCATTTCTAATTAACCCTCAGAGATAACACGTCTATACAGATTTTAGCGGGTCTGATTGACACTAAAAACAAATATTTAAAAACATCTTTGTTAGTCATTATATTTGCATATTATTTTGCCCTTCCATGAATAACAAATAATTGAATGTGCATATTTCGGTGCATCAAAAATAATATGTTTAGCGGAATACGGGGTTCAATAATTGAATTTTATTTAAATAATTCTTCTACATCATTCGATTCATTACAAAATTTCAAAGAAAATTAAATAGTAAAAAATTGAAATAATTTGATGGACGCATTAAAATCTTAAGAGCAAAATAAAGATTAACATTTAATTATTATAAAAATGAAAACTTTCAAAATCGGAAAAAAAAATTTGCAAGAAATGAAAATCAGTAAGTACTAAAAATATATCTTCATATTTTATTTACTCAATTTAAAAATGTATGATTTAAAAATTGGATTCACAATTAATGTCATGATTCAAGAAATCATAAAACAAGATCATATAAAATAGATTTTTTAGTTTAAAAATAGAAAGCATATCCATTAATAATTTTACTGAGAAATGATTTGTTTAAACAATTTTTTATCAATGTTTTCTTATTTTTTTTTTTTTTTTAAATAATGCTGCTAACCAACAATAGATAAAAATCAAAATGTTAAACTAAACATAAACTGGCACGTTCTATAGTGGGAATCTAATATTTAATTATTTTTTTCTTTTTTTTTTTTTTTATAAAAGAAAATTATGCGATGATAGTATTGATGATAGTATTTATATGGAGATAACAATTGAAAATGTAACGATGAATGACAGAAAGTTTATTGGATTTGATAGAAAACATAATGAGACTAATCCTAAATTACAATTACTCACACTTTCAATCAAATGTTTTTCAAGCGCATTAAAACAAAATCCAAAACGAAATTACAAAATCAATTATGTTTGGCCTTATTTACAATCAAACGAAAAATAAAATGTCTATTTCACGATTCACTAAATATTATTTTCGAAGTGTATTTGTTATTATAATGATTGTATAAATAAATATATGGAAAATCAAGTTGGTATGTTTTACATTTACATTATATTATTTACGTTATCGTTTCTATTTATATCATTTGTCTGTCTTCTAACTGAAGTAAGCGAAAAACTATATATAAAAATAATCTTAAGATGCGCTGAGCAAAATGAAACTAAGGTTGCGGGTTTAAATAATTTTGTTTGCTTATATATGTTGCTTTTTTTTATATTTGAAAAAAATTATTGAACAGTAGTTATTGTCATTGTCATTATTTGTCGATAATTTGATGCCAATCCCCATTATACAGAGAACTACAAGTATATATTGAAATTTAGATTTTTCTTTCTTTTTCTTTTTTTTTTATCCTACATAGCGATAAATTCGTCATTAAAATCGAAACTAACGCGCTTCAACAAATATATATGTCAATTTCTGGCATTGACAATAAACGGAAAGGAATTAAAATCGTTATACGAAACTACATAATATTTACAAGTATTATAAAGCATCCTATCTTGTTATTTGTTTACATCATAATCTGGCGAGGTAGGTTGTGGCATCGAATATATACCGATTTTTCCATCCATTTGCATATATGTACCAAATAAACCATACCACCTACCTATCTACCTACGTATATAGATGACGTCACGATGAGACCTAATTTCAAAATGTGTGTGTTTTTTTTTTTTAAACTATTATTGTGTGCACAGAGGATGGGATCGACTATATATGAATATATATTTTGTAGACGGTTAATGTAGGTAAATATGCAGAATACGTCATTAAACTAGACTGTAAGAAGAATATAATGTGAATATTATGTAATGGAAAATAATAGACAGTAGAAAATAAAATTAAAGAAAATCGTCGCGCAGGTGGTTATACAATAATATGAAAAGTAGTTTTTTTTTTTCTTTAATATTATTTTTAATGTAAAATGTAGAAAAAATAAATAAAAATCAGATACTTTAAAAAAAAAATGATTATTTCGATGATTGAAGTAAAAATTAATTTAATTTTTTCGTTTTTCGATTAAATGTTTTGTAGCCTAATTTTTTGTGAAATAATAATGTTTAAATTTAACCGCACACACAAAATGTTATGTGATCACATACAGTATACAGTATAGGTAGTTTATATTTATATGAAACAAATACTTTTTTTTTTATAACAAACCGAATATAATATCCAACGTATATAAAATTAAGACTATTTTCGCCAAATACTAAAAACTAACCGGTCGTTTTAATTCAATAATAAATTTGAGCATACCTAATACCAATTGCTTAAAACAAGGAAGTAGATACTTAATTCATTTTTGGCTAGATTACTGTTATAAATAAAATAGAATCCTTCAGATGTGGTTAAGCACATTATTTAGCCTATGAGTAAGATAATCAAAATCACAAATTTAATGAGTTGAATCATTTCATGAAATAAACTCATGCTATATCCGACAAGAAACGTATAAAAATACAAATATATAGTTTGTTTTTAAAAAACTCCACCACCAACAAAGTTTAGCCACGTGAAAAGGCAGCTAAATTCAATTTATGAAAGAAAAAAAAATTATAAATTGAGAAAAGGCGTTTGTATTTATTTATATTTTTTAATCTACTTATTTGAAAGTTAAAAAGTTACAAAAAAAAAAAAAACTAGAAAAGAATATAAAACATTTAAACGTCGACCTGTGAAACATCAAAGTTTCCTTTTGAAAATGAATTGACATTCTTCTATTCATACAAATGAAAAATATGTTTCTTTGTTGGAAAAGATTTTATAGAAAAGGAATTTCTAACAGGATTAGAATCTTATAAATAAAATTTTCTTGTGAAATAGTTTAATAGCCTGACCATTGGGTAGTTAAGATGTATACAGAATGGAAATATTTAAATAGCAGCAAAACACTCTTAAAGAAATTCTTCAAAACAATTTAATATTAAGTAAAATATAAAATATAACTTTCTGCTGACCTATAGTTATATTGTGTTCTGTTGGGTTGGCTGTGTCTTTTTATAACTTTAATGGTTAATATTTATGTATATACAATCAAATAATATATAATAATAATGTTTCATTGCATATCATGTAGTTACATATTATTATTTAAAAGATTTAATAATAATAATAATATACTAACAAACATTTACGCTACACATACAGACGACATATTATATGCCTAGTGAACAATTACAGTTACTTAATCGTATAAACAGTAGTTTTTTTCATTTTTTTTTTTTTTTTTTGATTGAAGTAATTTGATATTAATGTAATAATAGTATGCACTCAGTACAATTAAATTGGATTATAAACAGTCATTATTGAATATTATAAATTATAAATGAATAGTTATTAGTTATATATATTTAATTTAATAAAAGAGTAATTTATAGAGCCATTAGTGATATTGAAATTGATCACAAATAAATCTAGAACCGCGTATCAATTAGAAAAATAATGATTTTAAATTATATTTCATTGTTTGTTATTTATTATTAAATAATTGGTTTAAAAGTTTAAAAAGGCAATGACAAAAAGAGACTCAGAAGTTTTATATTTCCAATCAGAGGTGGTTTTATATGCTATTTATTTCGTATGTTTTGTATCAACTTTTAGTCGAAAAACAAGATTATAAATACAATGGGAAAACTTATCAAATGTTTTCATTAAACGGTTTGTAGATCGAGACTATAAATGTTTTTATAAGGCAAGTCTGGTTACATCTTTCAGAAATCTCTTATGGACAATAACACTATATTAGGTACTTCTTCATTCCGCATACATTCTTTTATATACCACATTTCAAGGCAATCAGACTGTGGGTTGTAACGTTTATTTTATTATACTACATAATTCTTTACGGATTAATATTTCTGACTAAAAGCTATAGTTCCTAGCACAAGAGCAGAACTATTTCAATGTAAACACGAAAATTATGGACATTCTGTCTAATTGCACTTGATTGTAAACCTTAAGGTTACCACTCTGAAAAAAGAAAGAAAGAATTATTTGCTAATTGCTTTAGGGAAACTTACAGATGTACAAATATAATCAAATAAATTAAATCCAAAAAAAATAAATCAGAAAACAATAAAGTTATTGTAATAACAGAACATTTTTTTTTTTTTTTATCTATAAATGATTTCCGAAAAATGTGTTTTCATTTAGAATTTCATATGTAATCTAAATAACATAAAACAAATTCATATTTTGGTGTATTCATTTTGTGATGATGGCTAATGGCTTTTGAAGTGAGACGTTAAAATTTTCTGTGAACTATGAACTACAAAATAAGAATCTTTATATAGAAAAAGAATTAAAATAATGTCTATACTTTTTTTAATTTTATAATTAAATATATAAGAAAAAAAAAATGTATTTTAAAGCGACAAATAAAAAAACATCGCAGCACCGAATATACACAAAACTTGACTAAATACTATTCAATTTAAATATTTTGTTTAATGTGCGCGCACAGGTGCCAAAACCCAGAAAACCAAATGATAAGTATTAAATAAAAGAAAAAAAAAATGAAGAAAAATTCTACATAAATTATGTGTGGTGTTATAACAATATTTACCTAATTTTTTGTCTACTAAGTCTATAATATAATAATAAAGAGGTCACGTACCTTGTTTTTTGACTGGCATTTTCCCCTAAGTATTTTAATTGAGTTATTAAGTTAAAGTATACAGAGTAATATTATAGCACCACTTTTGTTTTTTTTTTTTATTATTATTCAACTTCTCTTTTATAAGACACACAACACACGAAACATAACACACACAAAAAAAAAAAAAACACCAAGCAAGAAAATAGTATACCTGAGGCGTGTGAGACTTTTTATTTTATTTGTAAAATTATAAAATATAAACACATTTAATTCACTATATTTTATTGCATGCGCCCTATTGTCAATTAAAATAAAATTCACATATCCAAATAAGAGAAAAACATTCTTATTTGAATATTGTTATATTGCACAATTGGTAACTATATTTTATTTTCAATATTTTAAATAAAAACTTATAACAAAAACACAAATAATTTAAAATAGATAAGTTTACTATATTTGGTAAGTACTAAATTGTACTTTTAAAGTTGATTTTCATCCACATTAACTACATAAAAAAAAAAATTGTGAAAATTTTCCCGTACCGAACGAATATATATTTACACAAAAAACCATACACACACACAAACGAAATAATTTTCTGTCACTCATTTACTTTACACCGAAAGGAAAGCAAGAAAAAAAAAATTCTTTACTTTTCTCATACACCGCACACAAAAAAAAAATAAAATAAAATAAAATAAAACCACTCACTGCGGAAAATCTTAAGTAATTTATTGATAAATAATGATAATGCACAGATCGTCTCGAATTTAATATAAATAGGTACCGCACGGCGTTTTACAGAATTCTTATTCAGTCGATATTTCGGTCATTTTCTTTTTGTTAAATTACTTTATTTTTTATCTATTTGGAAAATATGATAAATTTTCCGTGAGATATCTTTTGTAAATGCACGCTCGACACGAGCTCTATCTATCTATTACATGCAATGCGACTTGTGAGGACGAGAGGACATAATACACACTCTATGCCATGTTTAGTGTTGCCATACCATTTCTTTCTTATTTTTGCATTTCTTTTTTTTTATTATGTATTAAGGTTATGCTTTCTTATTAGAAATGATAGTTTGTGACATTATCTGTTATGTGATTGAATTCAAATGGTAAAATATTTATTAAAAATAATTATATCTCCCACTTTTTCATTTAGTCAAATTTTCATTGACATGAACATATTTATTTACGATGATGATAACTTTATAACTTTGTTTCTGCTTTCTGCAGGTATTACATATTAAAAAAAAAAAAAGAAATGAAATGTTTAATAATAGAAATTTGATATTTTGGTTTTATAATTTTAAGCCATTTATCATTTTCAATATCTATACAGTGAAAGTTCAATATAATGTTTACCCCACATGACCAATCTGTTTTAGATCAGTTTTAGTTTGGATCATTGCTCGAAATCGGCTAATAGTGTCAGATTGGCAAACTTGTATGGTCATCTATCTCCGATAGTTTCTAAGGCATATATTTATTTGCTTTTACTTTTGCTATTGCTTTTCTTTTACGTTCAGCTGTTTATTATATAAATCAATTATCAAAGGCAAAATGTTATAATGTATTAGATTTATGCGAATGTAACTCAACTTTTTACAAATTTTACAAAAAAAAAACGTCTTCTTATAGAATCTATTTCAAAATTTGTATGATAAAATAAAAATTGCTTTATTCTAATGGCAACAATGAATGAAAAATTTTCATCGGACGTCGTTCGCTAAGTGCCTTCGTCATATGACGTAATTGTTTACAATGTATTTGTTTCTATATATCCGCAAATATTATTTAACAATGTTTGTATATAGAGATGGTTTTCGAAGAAAATTGTGTTACCATATTTCAACATTTTGTCATTATCAAAATTATAATCAAATATTGGGAATTTTTCAGTAATCAAAGAAATCTTCATGAGAGTATTTAGTATTTTATTTTAATAAAAGAAATATATTGAAAAAAATATATCGTAAGTTATTTTCCTATTTTTATTAATTTGTTAATTATTAATTGATTTTTTTATATGTGCAAGACTGCTTGAGAACCTCGCTCTGTCATAATGCGGGTACAAATATCATATAGGAACTACAACATAACTTTTAGAACAAGAAATATATTTTTGAAGTTTTCCGAAAGGGGAATTTACGAATTATTGTGACATTTTATTTATTTTCATTCAAATTTCTTTATCATTTTCCTTGTGCAAGCAATTTATAAATAATATATATTTATATAAATATTCTACGCGGTAAATAGATATTTAGGAAATTTGTAAAACCGACCGATATTATTAAATCATCTAAAAAAAAAATATATCTTAATTCATTTAAAAAGAAATTATTAAATTGTGTATACATTTTTTATTCATAACCTCAAGTTGATGTGTTTAGCCCGGTGTTCAAATAAATTCGTGTAAAAAAGTGACTACCTTCACATTTTTTCTATCTTCACTGCTCAACCAAAAATGTCAGTGCATTCAACAGTTAATTTAAAGGAAATTCCCACAGATGCTAAGGTGTTGACTAAAGATCAAGTGCTTATCTATCACTCAATAATAATTAAAGATTGGGAGCCAAAAGAAGAAGTGTAAGTCAAAGTATGCATTACATAAATGGCTTATTGCTATCACTTTTATATAAAAAATAATAATAATAATAATAATAATTGAATTCCAGAAAATTTCTAAAGTATGGAGGGCAAGTTCTTGGAGCAGTGAGCGCAGTAACTGGTGCTGCCATAAATATGTATTACAGAAGAAAACTACGTTTGGGTTTCTATGGACAACTTTCGTCGTATATACCAATTGTGGCACTCCCAACAGCACTGTCAGTAGCATTGCATACGTTTGTAAGATGTTATGAAAACATTTTTAATTTCAGTCATTTTGACTTAAACATAAAGCTGTTGTAACCTTGTCCACACACAATAATCTCGACTTTAATTTTTTTTTTTTTTTTACAGCTTGTTCAACCCGATATACTTTTAGGAGGAAAATGTTCGCTTTGCATAGAAACAAAAGCAGCAAGTATCCAAGGTTTTTTTGGTATAATTTATCCTGCCGGTTTAGCACCACTTGGTTCATTTATGGTAATTTGTAAAACAAATAGAAAATAACTACTATTTTGAACAAACTAATAATAAAAATTTATTTTATTCTAGTTTGCAACACGTCATTTTACATATAGATTACCATCGATTACGAAAAATCCAAAAGAATTATTTAAACTGTATAGAAAATTGTCGAAACCAATTGCTTTTAAATTGGCGTTAGCATTCGGAATTCAGTGTTTAATCACTTTTTTTATTACACATAATGAAATGTTAGAATTTCATAACATAAAAAAAAAAATATTTGAGGCAACGGATACCGAAATAGCATAAATTATTCAACATTGTACTAATAGAGATGCAGACGAAAACATTGGTATTTGTAAAATGTAATACGATTCCAATTTTTACTATTAGCACATATTACTAAAACTAGAATATTAGCACATGCATAGTCAATAAAATAAATGAATTGAAAAAAAAAAAAAACAAAAAGATTGCGTTTTTACTTTAATTTAACAATCAATTATTGTTTTGTTGTTTTTTTCTTAAATTATATTACGTAGCCATCGGGGCTTAACTTCAAAATAGGTGAATCCAATTTTTGTGTTCGAAAATTAGTTAATCGATGGGAAGAGATACTGGATATCATCCAACGACGTTGACCTATAAACGGAAATGTCCAATAATTTGTCATTAAACAATTTGAAAACGAATGTTCATGCATATCGCAAGCGTATATGAACCTTTTTGTCTATGTTGAATCATTTCTTTTCCCGAATATTTTCAGTTCAGTGAATAAACATTTTCCCATCTCTTCCAAAAGCTTTTCGGATATCAACGCATAACATGAATACTAGAAAAATGCTGGAACAATTTCTCTATTAATTAAAACAATAGCAATTTCTCAAGCCCAATTGTAAATATATATATATATTTTATAGCAACGATAGTTTACAATTTCATATTTCAATTTTAAATAAGAGCAAACAAATTAATAATAACATCAAAATGAAATGAAATGAATTACTTAAAATTAGTAAATATTTATTCAAAAAGTTTCATTACTTGCATGTAGAAAATAATTAAAAACAAAAAAAAAAAAAAACAAGATAAAAAAAACAAAATAATATGTATTTAAAAAAAAAAAACTTAACTCGCAACAAATTTCATAATGTAAATACAAAATTGAATAAAAATTGAATAACTGAATATCTAAAAATCAGAGCACAAATCAGCTAACAAATTATTAAAGAAATATTAGAAATTTATTCTAAAATAAATCTACAGATTTTTTTAATTATTAATATTATACAACTTTTAATTTAATGTTTCATTTTAAAATGGCAGTGAATTTGCATCACGTTTATTGCCTAAAAATCCTCTAAATCATTTTTTTTTTTGTTATTTTAATGCTATTTAATTTTAATATAATCTTAAATAGTTCTATTTATTTTGTTTTATCAGCACTTTTTACACTTTTAAGTCATAATTATTTATATTGAAAACATTATTTGGATGGTAAATAAAAGACGATTAGAAAAGTCAAGAAGAAATACAAGAAACGATTAAATAATAATTGAAAATTTATTGTTGAATTGGATAAGATTTTTGGCATATGGGAACATTAATGCATTAAGATTTTGCCAATAACGTATAGAAATTTTTATTTTAAAATAAAGAAGTATTGAATTATTATTTATTTGTACCTATAGAGAATTTATTTCAATTTTGTTTTACTTATAAGTACCTAAACCTATATGTTGGTTGGTTTGGGTCTTGAATTATATGCAGAAGTTTTAGTGAATTTGTTAGGCCAATTTATAAAATCTATTAAGTATTATGTATTAATAAATATGGACAATTAAAATTTAATTTTTTTTTTTTTTTTTTTAGTTTAAAGACGAATTAACGAACAGTAATTTAATTTAATTAATATAAAATTTCGGATAGATTATCTGCCGAAGACGCTATATAACGATTTTAACGTGATTTAAAGTGGGACTCGCGTATGCTTATCATCGATTTATAGTCTATTTAAAGAAACATCAATTTTTCGAATAAACAAATTTACTTAATAACATTTTTGTTCCAATACAAAATTACCATTTTGGTTATGTTTTCAACTTGCGCCAGGTCTTATAATTTTTTTTTTTTTTTTTTATTAATCAATTTTAAAACTATTTGGTTAGTGTTAATGTATAAAATATGAATTCGTTTGTGTCTGCCCGCCCGCCCAACCAAATATCGCATAGGAATGCGAAAAAAGAAAAATTGTCATTTAATCAAAAATTTAAGCAAAATAGATCATTTAAAATGTCAATTGCTGGGGGGACAAACAATAACTGGGAATTTTGTTTTAAAAATGAAAAAAACTGCGTAAGCCGACTTGAAATCGACCCCCAATGAATCCATTTCTAATACTCGCGAAATTCTTCAGCAGCCCATTAAAAGCGCTGTAGTGCAAAATTTCACAAAATATTTCTTTTTTGTACTGCACCGTGCTCAACGGGAAGCCTGAGTACTTCGCAAGTATATACTAAATATATATATTATTATATAGTTGAATATAGAAAATTTTAGAGAAAATTGCAAATGACGCTTTAAAAACGACAACATTTAAATGACTTAATAGAATTTCATGATCGGTTGACTAGTGAGTAATGTAAGATCTCACAGTTGTATCGAATACCGTTTTTTTTTTTTATTGTTACTAGAAAAATGGCACGAAAATCGATTAATTAATTAAAAGTTTGTAATCTCTTTCGGCAGTGAAATAATGGCATCCAATTACAAAGTAATACTCAAATGCTGAGAAGAAAGTATTATGAATTTCAATGTATTTTAATTTTAAAACCAAAAAGCTAGGCAGACACAAATATAATAATTATTATTAATGGAAAAACTTAAAAATATAAATGTAAAAATGATTCTAATGCACCACAATATGTTAAATAGAAAATATAAAAAGAAAAATGTTTAACTTACGAATCTAACAAATATTTTTAAAATACTCTTATTCAATTTAACAAAGTAGATATCGATAACATTTTTTTTTTTAATATTATTATGCTTGAAGCTCTATTTTCAGCATTCATAGAAATAAGAACTTATTCTCAAACATGATCTAGTTTTAAAGGCTTTTTAAGAAATGATTAGTATGCACGATGATGATGTTGGAAACAATCAAATGTATTGCAATAATATCATAAATGACTTTGAAATTATTTGTTTACAATTAGTTTTATCTTAATAATCCGATTTTTTTTTTTTTAAATATATATTTGATTCACAGGTATTTAGAAATGTCTTTTGGAAAATTTAAATATAAATCGGTGTTAAAAATTAAATTTATTTACTGCTACTTAACATTAATATTACTTTGGAAATTATTTCAGATTATTATTTTAGATTTTTATCAAAAAAATAATTTCGTAGCCTTTCTTTTTTTTTTTTTTGTTCCTAATGCAAATTACATTCATCGTACAAGTAACATAATATGATGTAAGTTTTAATTTGATTTGTTTTTATCGAATTTGTGGTCGTAAAATTGAATTTAGAATATTTTGAAAATCGGTGTAAACTAGACACATTTTTCTGAAATATATTTTTTATTTATATACGTACTAGAACTTGCACTTTTAGTCAATTTTTATGTTAATTACATCAAAGCTAACAAAACAAAAGAAACCGGAAAATCAATTCATTATTATATTCATTATTATTATATATTATAAATTTTTTATATATTTTTTATTTTGTTTTTTGTTTAATTTTTTTTTTTTAATTTTTTTGGTTTTTTTCTTTTTATTATTTATATATATTTTGTTTTATATTATTATTATTATTATTTTTTTTTATTTATTTAAATGACGACGTAGTTAACCATATTGATTTTTTTTTCTTTTTAAATTTAAACTCTAATAGAACAAACGTAAATTATGCCGATTGTAACCATAATTAAAACGAATACGGAACACATCGACACAATTAAATTATTTTCATATAGTTTTACGGAATTGAAATAATTTTTATTATAATAATAATTATAATAATATTGTGGAAAAATGGGGGTTCGTTAGCAATGCATATTATTTGCATGGCCATTACCAATTCCTCCACAACCATTGAATTTCGATTGTCTTTGATCTACGATGTTTCGGTATTCACCGTAGGTCATATGAATTTCCGATGATCGATAACGTGTTAATTTAATTGAGTTACGTACATCGGGTGTAATTGGACCACGAAAGCCACCCTTACGTAACAATGAGTCTATCGTTTGAATTTGATCCCAACCTGTAATGGAAAAAAAAAATGAACAACAACAACAAAATGATTCAAATTAAAATGAAAATGAAAGCGCCGAACGTATGTGGCCGTCGAGTGTGTGTGTGTGTGTGTGTACGTACCTTGTTCAGGAGCAACTTGAGGTAAATAAGTAGCAGTCCGTTTGCTTCCACGATCATTATGAAATTCAATACGAATGCCATGAACACCTAAAGTCCAGTCTAAATATCCGTGAGTATCTTCGAAGCCCTGAAAAATTATGTCACATTTATTTTCATTTAATTTAATTCCATTTACATTTTTATATTAGTTGGATATTAAAGAGGGAAAAAAAAATAACCTGTAGAATCGAAACGGATGCAGTTAGCTTAGAAAATTCGTCACGAGCAATTGGCGGAAAACGAGAATCCTTCAATGCACTTGTAATAGCGTATTCTCTGAGACCTAATTCAGTTTTCAAACGATGAAATTTTGAATGATTAAAAAAAAAAACAAACATAAATATTTGGAAATTTTATTACTATAGCTTTATATATTTTGATTTTTGTTTTTTATTGATTGACCAACCGAACAGAATAGACGAAAATTTATTATCATAACTGGAATATGATTTACAAGGAAATAATCTAGCGATTATAATAAATTTTTGTTATTTCGTTATGTTATGT
This sequence comes from Catotricha subobsoleta, assembly GCA_011634745.2. Lineage (NCBI taxonomy): Eukaryota > Metazoa > Arthropoda > Insecta > Diptera > Cecidomyiidae > Catotricha > Catotricha subobsoleta. The sequence continues at coordinate 15,337 of JAABKK020017421.1, forward strand.
CATTCAATTAAAATACCTGAATGTAAGTGCATTGCACTAAAGGTTCCAATGCATCCTCTAAGTCTTTTATCTTTGCCAATATGCCAAGTTACAAACAAAGGACTGAGAACAGAGAAAGTATTTTATTTTATTTTGGTTACAGATAAAATACTCACAATCTGAGATAATTAAATAAATATCGATGATTTAGTAAATGTAACGAGCTGTGATGAACGCGTTTAAAAATCTATAGAAGATTTTACTTGAGAAATTAGCTGTGAAATGTGCGTATTTCTTTTGTTTATTGAATTCCGTTAGGATTATGTCTCGACAGACAAATAATTCAACGTATATAAGTATTTTGTATTTGAAATAAAATCTTTAAGTCAATCAATCATCATATTTGAATTTTACAATGTGCTTTTATGCCCGTAAGTTAATCATTCTAGTTGTTTGGATGACATCAACTAAACATATAAATTAGAAATAAACATGATGTATTTTGCAAATATGACTTGCACCATAAATAATTCTTCTGTTATTAAATAATTCGTACTGGATTTCCGGTGAATCTTTATGTTGATCAGTGCCAATGAAAATCAATTTTCCTTGTGAATTCAGCAAAACATCTGTTTTGTATCCTGGCCTATATTTACAACGGATAACAATTTTGATAGTCGCAATTTTATAATATTTAATATTTTTTACGTCGATACCATAAATATTTGATAGTTTCGCAATTTAAAATAATTTTATATGAAGTTTGAAAATTAGAAAAGAATAATAATTTTATCGTTTTGGTAAGCAGTGAATGATAAATGAATGATGACAAATCTTACATAAAATGTGATATGTAAACGTTTAAATAACCAAACATAATTCGCAGATTTAAGTCTTTTTTTCTTTTAATCAATAATTATTCGTTGGCATTTGTCAACTCGCTCATACTTAGATATAAAGATAGAATAAACATTTGTCTGAAAATTGGAGGCTACTCGCTTCCGTCCAAATTTAATGGTAAACTATTAATAGTTCGAATATTATTAAAAATCTATATCGAATGATCTTAAAAATCGATAAAAATTATCATAAAAAAAAACAAAAAAAATACACATGTGATTATTTATCTGATAAGAGATCAATGACCTCTACTGCAAATAAGATAAATATTTATTGTGAAAGTCATAAATTACTATAGAAATTTTAAAGCAGATTAAATAAAATGTACACGAATAAAATACATACTATGCATCATTAGTGAAATCTGGTTCAGGAGGTCCATCAATATTATTGAGCTCGCAATAAAGTACCTCAAAACAAAAGAAGCACATGTCAGGAATGGCCACTTGTTCAACATTACAATGGCCATTAGTTAAACCATTGCTTAGACCATTGGATAAGCCATTGGTTAAACCATTGGATAGACCATTGGTTAGACCATTGGTATGACCATTAGTCAATGCTGATGAATGACCATTCGTATTGGCATGATTATTCATTTGCGGTTGATTATGATTATTTTGATGGAGATGATTATGATTATTCAACTTTTGCTTCTTTGTGCCACAACAACTGGACGCCATGTTTTAAATTTCACTTTTTTTTTTGCTTTCACTTGCGTTGACTGATATAAATTTTGTTGTTGTTGAATCTACGTACTTAAAAAAAAACAAAAAAAAACAAAACATTAGAAATAAAAATAAGAGAAAAAATTATGTTTAAATTTAGAATTAAATGATAAATACATACAAAATCAATAAAATTTTATGTATTCCTAAGAAGGTATTACGAATTGGATAATTATAGAAAACTTGATATTATAACACAGCGAGACCTTTTTTTTTCTTTTACTTTCAGTGAACACTTTTTTTATTCGAATATTATGTACGAGAAATATTCAACTAAATTAATTTGGTTTATATTTCACGGAGGTTCACTATAAACTTAGTAAAAGAAGAATATGATGAATAGAATTTTGTAATTTGTAGAAACACTTCATATTGTTGTAGTCATTTAATGCACAAAGAAAACACCTTCTCAGTTATTTTTTCTTTTGTCTGCTATTCCTCCATACTTTTTACCAGCTGCTGATGACAAAGACTTCTATTTAAGGATGAAGATGGTTGCGCTTGCGACACCAAATACTAATAATTTTTTGTACTAAAAATTGAGATAAAATTTTCGAAATGTCTGTTGTTTATTTCAATTCGTAATTATTTACGGTTTAAAAATTCATAGGTAAATATATTCTTTTATATACGACTTACGAGGATAGACAAGACAGAGAGTTTGTGAAAATAAACCGTGAACAATTTTCAAGGAACTTTTTTTTTCACATTCAGTTTTATTAAAGAGTTCGCATTTGTATTAAACAAAATATAAGCATGCGTAGCCAAATATACTAAGTTTTTAATAAAAAAATCATTATTTTATTCATTTATTATATAATATATACTTACATATGTACATTATTTTTACTAATGATTTAAAGTTATTATTTACATGATCGTGATTATGGTATCGCAGCGCCTATTTTATTCTATTTCTAATTAAAACTGCTCCAAATGAAATAGAAGATTTATACTTTTTTATAATTGCGCTGGCAACTAGTAGTTAATTCTCTACGATAATTTTATTTTATAATCCCTAAATGTATTTCTTGTGTAGTGAGTACTTATTTATAGGCAGATCCGATGCTAGAACATTGTGTGCCCTAGACATAACTACAATTTTGGCACCTCTATCCTTTAGCTTAACATTTTAAACTTGATGCCCTGACTCTTAGCTGAAAATATTGATTTTTACACCCTTACTGAAGATATCGATTTAAAATAAAACTATTCAATTGATTTTGTTTAATGCTTTTATGTATTCCTTCTTATTTTAGTAGTATAATAAGTTATTTTTTTCACATATTTGGCGTGTTTATATTCTTTTATTATTATTTGTAGTTTAAATTTAAGACAAAACGAATTCATAAAAAAATATATCTCAAATAAGTCGTACAGTACACGACTCGTACCACGGCATTCTAATGTACATTAGAATGCCGTGCTCGTACTTACTATACAATACCAGGGGCTGGGACCTTAAAACGGCCTCCAATTTATCGGTGAAGTCTTTATATATATGGCCTCAAAAAATAAAATCAAACTAATTGCACATAAGGTAGTAATTGAAAAATCTGAATTAGAATATGACGATAATTTAAGATATTTGGGCACAAAAATCGATCGTAACTTTACCTTTGACAACCATATGTTAATATGATAATAAAAAACGCTTTTTGATAATGTCCAGGCTTAATCCATAAAGATTGTGTTTAATGTTTACCAAATTACGTCAAACAGGAACTAATTAATCAATTAATATTACCAATTATAAATCATGATGATAATATTTACAATGGATTTGGTACAAATGCTTCGACGGATAACTCGTATAAATTACAGAGATCGTTTAACTCATGCATCAGATTTGTATTAAATATCAAATCACATATAAATAGTCTAGGGATGCTAACATTATAGTAAACAGGGGAATACTTTATGTGACAAATATAATATTTAAGATCAATAATTAAATTGCATCTAACTATTTGGTTCCAAATAAACATAGCCCATGTAAAATAGCGGTTAAAAAAAGAAAAAAAATATTTTCGATGATTTTAGCTTTATAAATGAGGCCATCAAACTGTGGAACGAATACCCTCAGATATCAAATCTACATCAATTGTATCGCTTAATCTTTAATGAGAAATTTAACATTTACTATAAGTACGGATAAGCAAAGAAACGAAACGTGATGTATTCGGACACATTGTAGCCGTATTAGAAAACTCATACTGGATAACTAAAATTGTCTTTCTTATACATAATGTTTTATAACTTTAATTAATTTTTATAATTAAATCAAATAAATTATAAATCCTGACGGCCCCAATAAGCTGCGGCCACACCGGTTTTTGCCCGAATTTTCTATATGGCCAGTCCGCCCCTGTACTATACAATACAATGAGAGATATAGATAATACAAATCCAATTACGATTTTCTTTAAATACTTACCAAATATATTGGTTCTACGTAAGCAACGGTCACACAGAATGTTTGAAGTGAAATAAATATTTGAGTTTTCCACTAATTTAAGCTCACATGAAATAGGCTATATATTAGGGTGGATCGACTTTTTTAGAACTGCCGGTACCATTGTTTCCTGAGTTGCATTTTGTCTCAAGATTAGCGTCATATTTTTTTTTATTTTTTGCGATTTTCGAGGTGCCAGCCATAAGGTAGAACCACATGGTTAAAAGAAAGACCACATGGTTGAAAAAAAAGACCATGTGGTTAAATAAAAAAAAAGCCATGAGGTTAAAAAAAAAATACCATGTTGTTAAAAAAAAGCCATGTGGTTTTTTTGGTGTATTTTTTAACCACATGGCTTTTTTTTTAACCACATGGCTTTTTTTTTAACCACATGGTATTTATTTTTAACCTCATGGCTTTTTTTTTAACCACATGGTCTTTTTTTTTCAACCATGTGGTCTTTTTTTTAACCATGTGGTTCTACCTTATGGCTG
>JAABKK020017432.1:0-19883 GCA_011634745.2 Catotricha subobsoleta
CATAATGGGCCAATCAGAGGCCTACATGCAGAAACTGTATAATACAGTTCGCCCAACGTATCCATCCATCCATCCAAGGTTTGTTTTATCTTATATATTTGCGATTAAGTTGAAGTTTAACTTGAGAATACCCGTATGAAAATAAAAATCGATTTTAGTATTAAAATAGTATTGAATTTTTAATACTATATTCAGTGCTATTTTCGACAAAGGTTTTTTAATTTAGGATTGAATTGAGTATAAAAGTATTAAAACAGGATTGAATAGTATAGAATAGTATTCAATTTCAATACTTTTCTAACACTTCATTTTCATTCGGGATATAATATTTGACAAAAGAAAAAGTATTTTAATTAAAAGTTTTTTTTTTTTTATATGGAAAATATTTTCATCAGTGTCTTCAAAAGGAGATTTTTTTTTTTTAACAGCAATTAGTTTATCAATTTATTTTATTTATTTAACAAATACAGTGCCTCGGTAATGTGAAATCGATGGTTTTTGGAAAATTTCATGAAAAATTGATTTGGTTAATAGAATAAAATAAAGCTTTACCCTAGGTTCCCACTTAAAAAGTTTGTCCGTATTTTTTCTGCGTGTTGTGAGGTTTATGCGTCTTTTAACAAAAAAAATGAACGAAAATGATTAAAAATGAACCAAAAAACGCATAAACAGCAAAAACGCAGAAAAAATACGGACGAACTTTTTAAGTGGGAACCTAGGGTTAGAGATACTTTCTTTTGTGCTGTTCGGACACTCCATCTCATTAATGAGTGAAAGTATTTAAATTATTGGTCAATCATTGGACGAATCATTTAATTGATCAATGTAATAGTTGAACTAATTAGTAACTAGTAGTTACTAACTACATCATTTGTGGGAGCCATATGTTAAGAAATTAAAAATAAAATAGCTTCTATAGTTACCACCAGACATACTGAACCATATCGCTTGTATCTGGCTAACTGCAGGAAATATTTCATTAATAACCGTATTTTCAATAGAATTATAATTCTTAGCAAATTGCAGAGTATTAGGGCTCTTCATAAAAGACGTCTGCAATTTGTTGGTATTCTTTTTTAGCCCCATTTATGCAATATTATCTGATTTATGCTACTTTCCAACTCACGCCCAACCAGAGCCGGTTCTGGCCTAAAATCAAGAGTACTCCCGATTGTAAAATGTCGCCCCATATTTGAACAACATTTCAATTAAATTTAATTTGAAAATATAAAGCAATAAATAATTTTAAGAAACGGCGTTAGTGAAAATTTGCAACACTAATTAGTTTTTAACCAAATTAAAAATTAGAAAAGTCCCGAGAAACAGGGAGTGAAAATTTTGAAAAATATCATGACGCAACCAGTTAAAAAATTTCTATGGCGGATTCTAAACATATATATATATAGGCTTAAACGAACTTATCGCGAAAAGTAATTGGAAACAGTAGCATAGTAGCAGTTTATACTAAGACATTTCTAAAAGTATACAACTTAATAGGCACTTTTAGACTACAGTCTAAAAGATGTCTATTAATCCAGCGTTGTATCCGGGATGGATTTCGAGAGCTGGCACTGTCTCAGTCCTCCACGAAATAGTGAAACGTAAGCGGAATGCGTTTATTTATAACCAGCATTAGACAATGGATCGTGGTTCTAGTTTTAGTACAAGCCGCAAAGACGGGACATTAGACAGTATTATAGATGGTTTATAGATCATTCTGAGACTGCTATGCTTATTTCTGCACTAAACTAATGTTTGAACAAAAAGTTTGTTAGAAGATATTTACAGGTTTTGTCTTGTACATTGAATCCATCTGATTACTATTTTTTGAAAGAAATATCGAGCGAGCTAAATTTTTCTTAAACTTAATATGTATTTGGAAACTGAATTTAAAAGGATTTCTATATTTGTCAAAAAGAAAATAATTTAATTTAAATAAATCTTTGAAATTTGGTAAAAGTATAATATGTAATTAGTTTAGTATTATATGGTTTTCTTTTTGTCGTTTTTTGTTTTTATTCGCCCCCCTATTTATCAAAATCAAAAAACTCATTAGTTTTGATATACAATATTTTGCGTTCGTCGTACTCAGCCAAGTGCGTTCGGCTCTGCACCCAACCCACCCTCTTAGGTGGACGTCCAAGATTTGAATAACTTGCATTTTTTTTTTAAATGAGTAATAAGTATAATTACTTATATTTTATGATAAAAACTTAATAGGTTTGACTTAAATTTTAATTTATTTATTTAAAGGAAGTCCAAGAAAATTTTAATTTATCTACCTCTTAAGATTTTTGAGCAATTTAGTCACATTTCAGTAAACCACTCTACCCCCAAGTGGCAATTTAATTTAATAAATAAATTTACATTCATATTTGTATTTAGGGAAATAGTAACAATAATAGTGCACTTTTACATAAAAGCATGAAAATTTGTTTCCCGCTTAAGTGAAAAATTCTGAATCAAATTCGTCAGACAGGCCGGAAAATTTTACCGCCTCACCCCCCAATTGGTGAAAAGCTGAAGAGAGGGTGAAGGGGGCCAAATTTTCCGGCCTCTCCAGCGAATTGGATTCAGAATTATTCACTTTAGCGGGAAACAAATTTTCATGCTTATTATATTGTGGACTTAGGTTTCTTAGTAAAATAATTTATCGTGTTAATTACTAAAAATTAAAAAAAATTATATCCAAAATCATTCGTTAATACAAATTCAGACACCACCGTACTTCAAATAAAAATGTTTGTCAGGTAAGTATAACTTACTTATTCGGTATTTAATTTATTAATCAACAAATGTATTCAAGAGAATCAATTTAATTGAATAGGCGATATTTAAAATGTGCTTTGAGTTTGAATATTCTATATATATACAAATACATCCATAGAACACACTAGGGTTTCAATAAGTATAATGAGAAAATAAATCGAAATTCTGGATATGACGTAATATGATGATCCAAAAAAGTAGACTTATCATGGTTAAATCTTACATAAGGTATAAAGTATAGGTTATCTCAATTATAATTTTTTTTTTCTTCAAAACTGATTATAAGAAAAATAAAATTAAGAAATAAAAAAGGTCATCCTTTGAAATTGTCATTCTATCTAGTGTATTAAATTGTAAAAGCTGAAAATCCCAAGAGAAAGTATCTCAAGTGATGTTATAGTAATTGGTTTTTTATGTGTAGTTTTAGCGATATGGCCTAAAAAAAAATCAATAATAATCGGGAGGGGGCATCTCTTAATCATATATGTATCTAAAGAAAACTTCATTTCACTGTAAAATCGGACTATCGGAAAATTGTTATTTTCTAATATATCAAAAATGTTTTTTTCCTATAACTTTAGAATTAGTAGATTTTGGTTCTGACGTCTTATTGTTTTCGGTCTTTGAGATTCGTTTCCCAATATACAGTTTGGAACAGTTATAAGAAACGAGAAAAATCGGAAAATTAAAAAAATGAAATATTTTTTTTATTTTATTTTCCTTAATTTTTTTTACTTTTTTTTCAAATTTCATTTTCTCCTTTCATTTTATTTTGCTGTTGTTTTTGGAAACAAAAACTGTTACTTAACCACCTGTTAAAAAAGTTTTAAAATTGTTTATACAAAAAAAAAACAGCTGTTTCAATGTGTCTATTGGGTTTATATAATGGAAGGTGGAAAAGGAATTCAAATTGTGTTGATGGATTTTGATTATAGACCATTCTTTTGAAAGCAGAATTTAATCAGTAATATGATTTGATTTGGTTGAATAGATCATGCCTTCGTTCTTGTTTATTAAAAATCGTTCAACCCTATCATTTATTGTCACATAATTATGTATAAACATGTGATTAGAAAAAGGCGAAAAATCATTTTCTGATTAATTTAATTTTTCAGTCAGTACAAATATTATGCTCTTAAGTTAGAGGTCCGATATCGAACTGCGATACATCACATCTTTATATTGTTATATTATCTGTATCGGAATTCTATCTAAAGAGCATTGGTGTATAGTCAGGCTGTACGGGTAAGCTCTATAATGGACATAGATGATTTAAAATTTATTTACAGACATTATTCTGTAAATTATCACAGTCAGTATTAAATAATAAAATGATGTCGAAGATGTTTATTTTGGAATTAATAGAATTAATATCATGGTTATGATTCATTTGGAACTCGAGAGGATGAAAATCGTTTACCAGGGTGCACATTATTCTACATCCGAGCATAGAATTAAATTGGATTATTTTTTATTCAACTCCTACCACGAAGGCAATCATTACCATTGGGCCGTCGTGCCAGCATTCAGTAATAAATTAAGTAATCACCAGGGTTGCCACCTATCGAGAACAAACATTACTTAAGAAGTATACTTAAAAAGTATTTAAGAAGTACTTAAGATGTACAGTACACACAAAAAAAAATTACGTCCTTGTCCTCGAAAAAAAATTGAGAAAAGAGGACATTTACCGTAATTCATACACGTCCTCGATTTTTTTTTAGGCCAGTTGGCAACCCTAGTAATAACCCTTTTCTTGTTTCCAATGATCAAAGAGTTGAAAAGAAAATGTCGTGAAGGAATAATATTCAATCTGTGTGTGCTGTGTATAAACTAATTCACATAACGCAGACTATACATATATAAATCGTGTTAAAGAAGAATTTCTTCAATCGAATTTGGTATTTACAAGATATAAAATGTTTTCGAAACAAAAAACGACATTTTTGGTGGAATTTAATGACAAAATATTTACGACAATTACGAATAGCTGAAGAAAAACATTATAAAGAATTTATCAACAATGACAATGTATTTACAATGAGCTTAGAATTTTCAAAATATATATATCGGAACCGATACAACAAAAAATATATTTTAAAATAGAAAATATTTATTTATTTTTTTCTTTCTTTATAAGTAGGTAGTATTTGTCATTTTCAATACAGTACGGAATAACTTAATGTGAAAATTGGATGGGATCGTTTCGTGGGGCGGAGTTACCAACAGCGTTACCGGAAATCTAATTAACTTATTAATTAAACGTACATAAAAAGTTATGCGTTCACTTAAAACATTTGGAAATAATTAGAACACTTTGTATGACAACAATATATATTTTACTACGTATGGCTGCAATATGAATATATAGAGCCTACTGTATTAGATATTAAACCAATGGCAACGTCGGTAGTAAATTATTATTCAATGAAAACAAATATAATGTTTGTAATATTAGATCGTAAAGTAAACTTAAGTTTGGTCATCATCGTAATAAATTAATATAATAGGAAATTTAATAATGTATCTTGTGTTGTCAACTGAAGAATATATATATATATATATATTTTGACTTGCGAGAAAGAAAATCTGACGAAAATCGATAAGTTTTACTTTTATTTTCTATTATTTAGTAAGTACTTCATTTTAATGTAGAAAAATTATATGGTAAATCATTTGTTGGTTGGGTGGCCGTAATTGAATGAGCGTGTGTTTGCATCAGACAAAACAAAAAGATAGCTCTCAAAGTTAATAAATAAATAAATTCCAAATAAATTCATCTTGTATTTATTTCATTCAACACCTCACAACGTACTGTCTGAAATTTATTTATTCGTTTCGTAGAATAGAAAAAACGGAAAATGTATCAGAATTTATTATTGGCATTGTCTGGTGTTAACCATATTTAGCCGATTTTTATAAATAAAGTTAGACGTTTTAGAAATGAAACATTTAGTGTGATATTTGATGTTATTTTAAATTGTTTTGGATTTAAGTGAAAGGTACTTAATTCAAAAAGTTTTTATATATTTTTTGGAAAAGAATTTTCAATGGACTGGACAGTTTGGAATATATATTTTTTGGTAATATATTTACAAGAATTAGAATATTATTTGTAAGATTCTTGTTTTATTATAATTCACAATAATCCCAAGTAATAATATCATTCTGATGGATGAATTATATAAAATAACATCAATATTTGATTATTCAACGATAGAAATCATGATAATTGATATCTAAAACAACATTTAACCAGATGGGGATATACAAATGCCGATTAAACTTTCTGAATAATTGTAGAAAATTATGCTTAATTTAAGATAATATGTTGTTTTATAAATGTAACTTTATCCTTTCAGCAATACTGGGAGGAAAACCCTCAGGCCATAACAGTGCATAACTGGATTATACGGTCTATATAATATATGTATTTTTAATTAAGCTGACCTGTTTGTTTGTATTATTAGATATATTTATTAAATATTGTGATATTAATTTATTGCTTGTATTGCCAGGTGCTAGAAAACAAAAACGAAAAAAATCAGATGTAAATTTATCTTCCATATGCCCCGAGCTTGAATTCAGCTCCTAACTGAAAAACAAACTTATTTATTATTGTTTTTTAAAAGTTCAGTCATTAAACAAAGTTTACATTATAATGTTTATTGCCGAAGAAAAGGTTTCACGTAGCAACACCAAAGTTCGATTAATAATTTTCTATTTTCTTTTTTTTTTTCTTTTTTTTTACGAAAAACATCATTTATGCTTTTAATAAAAACAATCAATGAAAGTAAAAGTTAAATTTAAAAAATGAAAAAAGAAAAAAACGAATGATATATATTTTCTCGAAAATCTAGAAATCTAGAGAATATGTCTTCTTCAATTTACCTACCGCAATCCCAAATGGACAATATAATCTTTCAGTAAATAACTGTGAACGAATAAATCACTGGTAAAATGAGAAAATGTAACATACGAGTTACATCATTTAATATAAACCAAAGTAGAATAAAAATAACTCCGGTATAAGAAGATAATAATGTTGGCCATCAAATGAGCTCAATATATATGTCTGATTTGTTAAAGGCCACATATAACTATTTATTTAATATAAATGTGATGTAGTGCATGACATGACGCTCACGCAACACAATTTATTTATGTTCTATACGCGAGTATACATTTTTTGTAATTAGTACAAATCAACAAAAAAAAAAAACTTTTGATACAAATTTCTTTGAAATATTTTAAAAGTTATATTACTTTTTTTTTTAAAAAAAACTACGTACCAAAAATTAAAACGGATAGCTGAAGTTTCCTTTTTGCAATTTAAATTATTTTATTTTAATATTTTATTATTTTGTTATTTTTGATTTTTTTAACTTGAATTATAGGCGCCAATCGATTACTACATCTTTAATCACTTCATTAATTGTCATATAAATTAATGAGAATATCCTAATTTTCTTCTCCACTTTTAATTACACACACAAATTATTAAACACGAATTTCAATTTACTTCAACTTCTTTCAGATTCAAAACCAATAATGATTATGGAGAACCGTAATTCGATTATTATTTTTTTTTGTAATTTTTTAACTGAAGAAATAATATTTCATACACCACTAAATGGAAATACCACTCATTAAGACTCGATTACAATATGAATGTGTATTCACATATTAAGCCGTAAGCGACTGACGAAAAATATATTGCACCCACACATTTTATATTAACTGCTCCGTCACACAGTTTTCTACAATGGATTTCATATATATTAATAAGTAATCAACACAAAATATTATAACTTTTTGCATTGACCAAAGAAAACGGAAGAGGATAAAAAATGAGCAGAAAGAAAGAAATAATTGTATATATATGAGAAAACATAATAAATAATGTTTTCGATGTTGGTGGCGGTGTCTATATTATATTTTGATATCCTTAAAGAAGAGGACAGTTAAAACTAATACGTATATTAATACTAATTATATAAATGATCATTAAAAAACACTTTTTCTACCATCCACCATTATAAAACATTAGCACACACTATTTTCACCGAGACCATCTTCTAGTTAAATTTTTTTTTTTTTGGTTTATTATAACTCGCTATTATTATATTTTCTTGTTAGCTTTCTATAATTCCTCGAAATAATTATTTTTTTTTTGATAATAATTTTCTGTTGTGTCGTAAATTTTTGGAAAGGTTTATTTAGTATGTAATTAATTGGCCATTGTAATAAATCACCCATAAAATATATTCGAGTGTGTGTGTTAAATAAATAAAATATCATGTGTAACATTAAGGGTTAAACCATATAATTTTTCAAATATTATAATCACATAAATAAGAAAATTATAGAAAAATAATACATTTTAATTAAAGGAAATTATTTTATTTATTATTTAGAAAATTATTTAATTATTTTTTTTTTGTTTTTTAATTACCATAATAGACGAAGAATTTTTATTATATTAATTTGCTATATAGATCGGCCACGATATCATTTAATTTTGAATAATTTTTTTAATGTTAAATGGTAGTGGTAGAAGACGCGACGGAATTCAAAGACAAAATCAAACTGATTGTATTTGAAATAGGATCACATATCTAAAGCGCCAACATCTGTTTGGTTACAGGCACACAACTACTATAGAGATTCTGTTCAAATTTTGTTTGATGTGCTCTTAGGTTTGCATTGGCTCATGAGCATCGAGACGCAAGCATCCAATGTAACATTTAGCATGGATAAAATATTTTTTTGTTGAGATAACTTTAATATAGAAAATAAGAGCACAAGATGAGATGAAAATTGATGTGAGAGTAAAAGTGCACAATTTTCATTTCGGTTTTGATTAGTATTGAATATTGGGCTTTATATATTTAGCAAAATTGAATAGATATCATTAGTTACATTTTGTCCGTTTGACGCAATGATTGTATATTTCATTATTATTATTATTATTTTATTTTTAGATTTGCTAGACTGAAAATGGTCGTAATATTCAACTATTTATGCTGCATTAATATTGCACGAAAATTGATTTTTATATTGTTTGCGGTATTATCATTGATTTTCTGAAATATAATCAGTGGCGCAGAACTGCAGATAATATACCGTCCACAAACATATTAATACCGCATATGAGATAAGTTTTTTCAACTTATTGATATTGTGATTAATTTTGTTGTTGACAGAAATTATTAAATTTTATTATTGCTTTTGTGCAAATAATTGATTTGAGATCCCTGCATTCTACGTAATTGTTTATGAAAAGCGTCAAGATAAAATACATTTGATGTAATTGAATTAAAAATACATACGTAGGTAAAACTTTGTGCTTAATTCTAACGTATGGAAGCAATTTCATAATTTCTTTTAAACAAACTTAAATATAAATGAATATTTGGAATGAAATGTTAAATATCATGTGAAATATTTTCTTCCAGTGGCACATATAACGTTGATCAGTGATAAATATTTAGTTTGAAATATTATAATGGGAATATTAATATCAAAAATAAATATTGACCATCACATTATAATTGACGATTGACGTGATGTCATAATCATTGAAATATGGAAAGAAAATATTGTATCAATATTAGGTTTTCAAGCATCACATGAACATGCGATTATTGATGATTTTTAACGAATATATTAATTGTTGAAAATATAACATTTTAAATGTATATATGCACATGTAACATCTAGTTAAATATACATTTATTTCAAAATCAATAAATTAAAACATATCATGGGTCAAATGAGACTTATTAGAATCAAAAACCGTTTATTCCATTTGCGCTGGCAGGCGATTTTGATCCTAATTGTATAGAGCGATATGGTACAAAATTGCTTGTCAACGCAAATGGAATAAACGGTTTTTGATTCTAATAGTCTCAAATATGTCTTAAAGTTAATTTTGACACAAAGCATGATATTTTGTAAAATATATTGTCTAATGGTACTTATATAATTCGAAAACTAGTTATTTTGTATACCTTGTCAAGTAACATTTAAACAATTATACAAGACATCTTAAAACATAAATTTGACGCAAAAGTTTGTATCTGTCTGTATACGTTATCAATATACAGATACAATTTTTTGCATCAAATTTATGATTTAAGATGTATTACTTTTGAACTGACACGGCGATATTACGCTTAAAATTATATTTTTTAACAAATTAATAACATATATCGTTGGTGATCTGGCATTAGGTGCTATCTAGTAATGCCACGAAATGCATAAGGATGTATAATGCTCTTCGTAACATATCCAGATAGCTGCTTATAATTTTTGTGGCATTTGTAGATAGCACCTAATGTCATTCGTGCAATTTGCAAATAGCACCTAATGCCAGATCACCGACGATATTCTAAATATAATTGTACATATAATTGTAATATAATTTGTACAATAGTATGTATGAAACGCATGTTAAGCTTTAAAGGAATATTTATGTACAGACTGCAAGTTTACCAAATTTTCAGTAGGGAAAATATGATTATTGTATTCCTTGGGGTGCCATTACGTATATTTCTACATAAACTTATTAAAACAATTGTGTCTCATTCAAAAACTGATTCACATTCATATTTCTAGACCAACAAAATTTCATTATTAAGTATTTATGTTTCGATTCACAATGAATCAAAAATATTTTTTTATTTTTAGTTTGAGCAAATCAATCTAAAAACAATTTAAACACTTACATTTCTACTACAAGTAAAGGGTTTAAATTGTTTTTAGATATACATTTAGAAAAATGGAAAGATACAGAATCTACAATAATTCAATATTGAAATATTGAATATTTTGGAAAATATATTTCCGTTGTAAATTTAGTCAAATACACAAGAAGGTGTGTTGCTTGACTTTCAACATTGAAAGATGAATATTTTATATATTTTTATATTTTAACTTTATTTCAATCATATAAAATGATGATTTTTACTGTTTACTCTAAATGGATGTAAACATTTTTTGAGTACACTTATGAATTTCATATCGTTTGAGATATTTCAATGAATTTATAATATTTCGTTAAGTTCTTTGATTTGATAAAAAAATATAATAGCCAAAAATAAAAAACAACTTTCTAACTGAAAAAAAAGAGAATCTCTAATAAAACCTTTCAAATGTCATTTAAATCACAAATAAAATGAAATGGTTATTGTACGAATCTAATATTTTCCATTGGATTCATTTTAGCTTGTAATGTTAGATGTAGCTCATTGAAAACTTTTTAAACTTCAAAAAGTGTGTCTAGTTAAAAGCTTATTTATTATTACAGAGCAATCTAATAAAGCTGTTATAGTTACGAATGAACAGTTAAAAAAGAAATTTTAGTTAATTAATTAATTATTTGTAATTACTCAAGGTTTAGATGATATTCTTTTATAGTTAATGAATAGCTGTCCGCATTAGCTTCACGTAGAAGGTATATAAATAAATAGTTTAGTTGTATAGAATTCATTTTATTATATATTTTATTAAAAGCTCAAACAGCATGAATCGCGTGACGAAACTTTATAAAAAAAAAAGCCAATTTCTTTATGCTCCCTATTACTTTATCACAAAAAATAAAAAAAATAAAAAATAATAATAGTAACAAAAATATTGTACATATATATATAGAACACCTTTGAAAACTTTTACCACATTAATAATTAATTTTAACTTGCCCATTTCCGCACCTTATAATAATAATTATAATATGATTATTATTATGTTTTTGTTTTGATATATAATACGTGATAATATGTACTGTATACTCATACACTGTTATCGTTATGATGGGTAGAATTTATATATCTGAACATTGTAATATGCTCTGGATATAATATTCATGTGTATGGATTTGTGTGCATGCATTGGTATTAGTGGTTTATACTTTTAATTCGTTAATATTAATTTAGAAAAAAAAATAAAAATTAATGCTTCATATCAATTAATAATGTGCATGACTACCAAAAGTGTAAGTCATATGAAAATACTGTTACTGGTACAACATTGATAATATTAAAAGTTATTTTTTTCTTTTTACATACATGACAATTAATCATTAGTTTTTTGATGTATTTGAACGCTAAACTAATATTTATGAATATTATTCCCAAATTAGTAATAAATTATTATTATAAATACTGTTGATCCATAAACAGACTGACTGATACATAGACAAAGACAAATAAAACATTAAAAAAAAAAAATAAAAATAAAAAATAAATAAAAATAAAAGGTTAAATTTATTCAAATGTAATGATGTAGTTGAATATGCTTAACAATAATATGAATATACTTAAACGTATATATAATTTCTATTCAGTCAATTTAATTTCAATAAAAACTGATAAAGTGATGTAATGGTTAGTGGTTTCATAAAATCTATTATATGTAATTATTTAACGTTTCAAATTTAAAATACCGCAATATAACAATAGGATTTATATATTTATGAATATACATATACATATTGTACATAGAATGATATAAAATAGTTTGTTTTTTTTTTTTATTTAAGTTTTCATTAATTAAACGACTCACAATCAAAAAAAATGCTAGCCACATTGAATATTAACCGATATATATATTATTAAACGTTCTAATTTGTTTGTCATAACGATAAATTAATTTAGCTGGTGTCATTGTCATTTTATTTTATTATATTCGCTGAACTGATGGAAAATATATAAATATAGCTGTTCAGTGTTATTCGATAGACAAAATTTCGGTGCGTGAAGACGACGTGAACAGTAATTTAATTAACGTTTCGATAAATTTATTATATATTATATTGAATAAAATATAGAGTCTGGTTAACTATATTTAAAAGAATAAAAAGCGAAACAGAGAGAGAATAAGAACAAAAATTATATTAAAATCACTAAAAAGTTACAGTAATTGGGCTCTGAGCTAGTTACTTATATTATTTGTTCAATAAAAATGATTATGTTTAAACACTTTGTTTGCCATGGAGATATAAAAAAAAAATGAAATGAAAAGAAAAGTAAAGTAAAATATATAAAAGTTCACTTCAAATTAAAATTAAACGAAGTTTTTTATGCTCGATATATTGGAAAAAATATAAGAAGAAATCAAAACACTTTGTAAATTTTCTTCTTTTTTTTTTCAATTTGTTTCATATTTCTATATTTTCCAATAAATTCTATTCATAGCATATTTTATTCAAACTTTTATAATTTTATAATTTTGAATGAACAATATTTATGAACATTAAACGTTCAGTCCATAGAAGTGTAAAAACTCTTATTTGTTTTGATCTTTGCTAAGCATTTGAAACATTAATTGTTTTTCCTTACATTGATATCAATTAAATAACATTTCTAATGGCAACATTAATTATAATTAATAATAATTTTCTGCATATTCAATACAATTACTCAGAAAAATAATATATTTGTATTTAACATAAAACGTAATAAGTATATTACAAAACGTACCAAATGTTTAAAGACAAAAATATGGTTTAAATTATTATAAATTTAATTTTGAAATATTCATAACATTTGTAATAAGTTAGCTCAAATATATATAAAAAAAAAAAAGAAGAAAAATAGCAATAGCAAATCTATATCTATATCTATCAGGGTTTTTATGATATAAATCAAATGTGATTTTCATTAATATCATGCATTTATGACAAAAATTACAAATTCTATTATATTTGGAATTTTATAAGTTCTATAATAATTTATATTTGTCTAAATGTAAATCTAAAACATTAAACATAAACGCATTAAAATATCCTATATCCAACTACATATATTAATATCAATTTTCCTATCAGTTTGTAAGAAAATTATTTATAAATGAAAATAAAAGTAAAACTTTACTTACTTCAATTTTGCAAGTGCATTCTAAAATCATTTTTGTTCGATAATAACAATTTAATTTGATAGTAAAAACCAGTTTTAATCAAATTTGTATTTGTTTACTGACTTTTTTAACTTATTTTAATTTATGACAAAATTTGATTTATATCAAAAGAAAAGTCATTTATATCATTTATGACAAAATGTCATGATATTTTTAAAAATATGTATCATGATATTTTAACAACCCTGAATCAATTCAATATAATGTTTTATATTTTATACCAATTTTTTTTTTTTTTTTATTCTCTATTATTAATAGCTCCTACAACTGGTTAGATGACGTCACTTCCCATTACATAACTTCTCAAATAATTCCTATAAAAAAAAGATTTAGCAAAAGCATCCTAAAAATATGACATAACTTGCCTGTATTTACTTCCTAAAATTATGGGAAGTTATGTCAGTTTGGTTTTTGTTTTGTGGGTAGTTGACTTATTTATAATTTTTTTATTCTTTTTTGAGAAGTAATTTTATTTTGTTTGTCCAAGTGATTCTACGAAAAATGAGTCAAATATTTCAGCAATTGTGCGACGATGAAATATTTTCATGAGAATATGCAGAAATGTCAAAAATAAAAACTTTCATGAAATATATTTCATGAAATATTTGAAAATATTTCATGACGGACAATATTTCATGAAAGTGTGTGATGCCACGATGAAATATTCGACTTTCATGAAATATTTACGAAAAGTTTATTTCATGAAAGTAAAAACTTTCATCGTCGCCCCGCACCTTTAGGTGTTATAAATTACCGTAACTTTAAGTACATTTAGAACTTGACGTATCAGAAAGAAACAAAATCAAAATATTGGCACTGTAAAAAACAAGTAATTTGTGCAATATTAAAATGAAATAAAATTTTAATAAATTAGAATCAAACACAATTTTTATAAAATCTCAGTTTAAACAGAAATTAAAATATAGAAAATTATTCTACTGACGCTACTCGCGCTTATTTCTCAAGAGGAGATGAAATATTATTGAACACACAACACACGCAGCTCCCATAAAACTTTTAAATATCTATATATGTAATTCTAAAAAAAAAAAAAAAAACAGCAGACTTCTTCAAAAAAAAAAAACATTTTGAAAGAGTATTTGCTGTAATAAATAATATTATATGTATTATAAATTACGAAAAGTCAGGGTCACTCTCTGCACACATCATATATACGTACATTATAGTAGAACATACAGAAATAAAACAAAAAAAATACACACTCACACACATAAAATAACAAAGAATACATATTTTTTGTTTTTTTTTTTTTTTATTTAAATAAAATTATATACATAGTTTTTTTTTTTTTGCCTATATCACACTGCCTAAATCAATTCTAACATTGCTCGCATACCCAAATCTATTCTATATTCTTTTTTTAACGTTTCCAAGGTTATTATATATCGAAGCGCACGTATTTATTTTTAATAATCAAAACGATATAATGAATTTGAGAACGAGTTTTTAGCTGAAGAAAAATGTGTATGTTTGTGATGAAAAAAAGAAAGAAAAAAAAATTAGAAAAAAATTAAGCAATAATAAAATAGTAATTTGAAAATGTTTTAGAATCAAATTAATAATAATTCGTCGAAATGTTGTTTTAAAGTTTTTTTTTTTTTCTTTTACATATTTACGCAGGTAAACCATTAAAAACAGAATTACTAAACATGCCGATACCCACATTGAAATAAATTGAGTATAGATAATGGAAATTTGACAACCGCTAGAAAGTACATATAGCAGCAAAAATAAAAATATAATTAAATGAAAACCTATACAAGTCAGCCTATAAGCGCGTCGGGCGTATTCGTAATTACTTATGTGTTTAACTGAATGAATTCAATGGTACATTAAATTGAACATAAATAATAATAATAATAATAATAATAATAAAAAAATTAATCAAAAGTATTGAATAATTATAATAGAATTCTGTAAGAATCGCATAATAAATTAAATTGTAAAATTAAATTTAGTTCATAAATGGGTCATTTATAAGACAAACTAATTTATTATCACATTTGTATTGCTATTTATGTCATGAAATTGTGTATCGTATCTTACGTTGTTTATATACCACTCCCTTCTAACCTAAAGAGTGATTTTCATGTTTTATTTTTCTTTATTTCGAAATTTGTGGCTGTGGTGAACGTTTGCTAAAAAAGAAAATGCTTTTACTGTATATAGTAGAGATATAAGTTCATAGTAATATAGTTTGTGTACGATTGTACAAAACCTTGTATCTTGTTTTTCCTGTTTAAAAAAAAAAACAGCTAATTTTTCTTACTAGATTTTGTAATGCAACCGGTAGAATCTATTAAATATGAAAAAAAAAATGAAGATTGACACATTTTGTCTGCACTAACTGTTTTTTGATCGGTTGGCCGGTTACTTTTTTTTGATCAATCAACGACACGTAATTTTTTAGCTCGCATATTTCGATTTCACTTCTACTTACTGTAATTGATCGAAAAAAAAGTAACTAACCGACCAAAAAACGTAGCAAGAGTAACAAGTTACTATTTCTACGCCAAAAAAATCGTTAGTGAAAACAAAATGTGACAGTAATTTATAAGAAAATAAAAGTTTTGCTTAAAGGAAATACTAGGTTTTGTTTATTATGCAGAAGTAGATATAGTTATTCGTCCAGTGACCGATATAAAAACTTATTTGCCGAAACGAAAACTATATTTGTATTATTTCTTAACCAAATATTTACATTTCAATAAAACTTATTGCGTAAATGATGATAACCAAAGCCTCAAAATATTTATATACTATATTCGATAGACAATTTATTCATACCCGAAAATAAACGATACAGTCTTCTAATACGTAAGAATCGGTAATTATATAAATATACATTTTAAGATATTATATTATTATCGCCATAAATTTCTTAATATTCCTATTAGCAATGCAACGTTTAAAATGTCACAGGTCATTTTTAATTAATTAACTGGTTTGCAAATTTCTATTGAAATGTTTTCAACCATTTAACGGATTCATTCTTCAATAAATAAAAATTCAGTAACTGTTTAAGATTTTTTTTCCTAGAAATAAATACAACTGGAAACTACTGATATTCTAAGCATGTCATACTTATAAAGTTCTTTTTATATTAGTATAATTCTTTGCATTTAAACAAATATTACAAAGATTCCCTTTCATCCTTCACCACTTTCCTTTTTCTATTTGCTTTTGCGTATTACTGACGAATGGATTTTATTCAAGTTTCAGGGCCGTAAATAAAATTACGTGCACCCTACAATTCTTTATCTCACGCATGTGTTTGGCGTAAATAGGTTAATTGTTTCTTAACGCCCATGCAAACTAATGATTTTCTTGCATTTTACTGCATAGATTTGAAATCCAATCGATTTAACATTATGGGCGGGAAAATAAACTGTAGAATAACATTTCTATATAATTAATAAACAAAACAAAAAAAAAACGGTTCAGAACAAATTTATCTACAATTAAATCAGAATGAATGGACTGACTGCAAAACACGATAGCACAATATTTTACTGTGAACATTATTTTTATTATTAAAAATAACATAAACAAAACATATTAATTTTAATATCGTACTGAATTCATATAATGTACTCTGAATTTTTAATAATGGTCTTTTTATTTGACAATAGGGCAGTAATTTGAGTATAATCAATTAGAACATAGTTGTATGCAATAATGCAAGGCCTGACAATAAAAAAAAAAAAAATATTACTATTGCGTTGACAAATATCGATTTTTATTTTTTGTTTGTTTTTACATTTCCATCATCAATATTAGAACGTGATGGTGTGTCAATTGATATACATATATATATATAAACATATAATAAAATTTTATTCATTCTCGATAGTATTAGATATTCATAGCTCCCTTGATATCATATATTTGGTGGTAAATATTTGCGTTATCATGCAATTCCATCCCTGTTTTTCCATATATATAACAAAATTGAGATGCTTGGTGACTAAAATCCTACAACTTTGTTTATGCTTTATAAACTTAATATAGTAACATATATATATATATATTGATCTAGATATATGGGCATAAGCTCACAGTCTTTATGTCTACATTTTAATATAAAATAAAGCATAACATACATATATAAAAGTATATTGATGGCTTTTTCGATTTATACTAGAAACGACGTAATAATATAAATACAAGTTAACAAGGGCTTTGAATACTCAGCCAACACCCAAAAAATAATTATTGCAGAAACTTTGCCATCATTTTCAATTCTAATTTTCTTTTTTCTGAATTAATTAATATGTATATGAATTTTCTTTCTCTAGAGTAGTGAAACAAATTCTATATTATATATATATATATGTAAAAAAAAAAAAACGTTTTTTTTATAAGTAAATGAAAGCAAGAATTTATTTTGTTTGTATAGTATGTATTTTTTTTCTTTTGGCCCGTGATTTTTCACCGCCCATAAAAACTTATAGTGTTACTGAACGCAACATTATTATCAACACCAATTAAAATTTAAAGTTAAATCATTTAAATAAAATAATAATAATATAATAATTGACGAATTATAAAAAAAAATGTAAGTACTATATTAGTATTTTTATATATGTAACATAAACCATACTGTCGAACTGTAATCGTGTAAAATCGCCACGTACACACACTCACATATAACATATTTCATATTCTATATGTGTATAT
Organism: Catotricha subobsoleta; assembly: GCA_011634745.2. Lineage (NCBI taxonomy): Eukaryota > Metazoa > Arthropoda > Insecta > Diptera > Cecidomyiidae > Catotricha > Catotricha subobsoleta. Next base: position 18,388 of record JAABKK020017432.1, read on the forward strand.
ACATTTATTACACATATTGTTTGGGCTGTGCTGTGTGTATAATAAAATGTTCTTCTCATATACATTATTAGAACGCACCAGATAACCCGCCAGCTCTTTAGTATTAAATAAATTTATGAAAGACAGTCGTTGTAAGACAGAGGCCAAGTAAAGTGTTCATTTATTTTTAAATTTTGTATATTTGTCGAGTGCTAGTGATTATATTGCCCGTAGTAAAAATCATAAAAAAAAGTGTTTAAAAAAAAAAAAACGATTTTATTATGAATCCACCACAAACAGTACTAGTTGGTTGTAAGTTTATTTTTAAATATTTAAGAGAAGAAAAAAACGAACTAAATTGATATTCTGTTAATAATCAAATTTACTGAAATATATTTTATATGTATTAAGAAATATTACTTATGTTTTAAGCAACGAAAAAAAAAGAAGAAGAAAAAAAAAAGTTCAATATGGTTTCGTGAGCACTTATTTAATGTTGGTGTTTGTTCGTTTAAAATAAAAGAAAGAGCGTTAATTTATTAGTAGCCACACGTGTTTATTAAAGAATTGAAAGAAGAAAAAATTATATTTGTTCTACTCGAAAATAGATTTTCTTAATTTAAAAATTGTAAATGTTGGACAATAAATATTATATGACGCAAATCTCATTCCTCATTCCAATTTTTTTGGAAGAAAAGGGGAAAAAAAAGAAAACATAGATAATGAAAAAGAATAAGATAATATCTTCTATTATATCCATAAATAAATCTTAGATTATGTAGGCCATACGTATCGATTTCCGATGATCGTCTTACAAAGCTAATTACCATTTGTTTTATATCAAATGCTGTACGCTGTAGCTGCCCAATTCAAATTTCGAAATGAATTTTCTCAATTTACAATACAAGGTTAAATTCTATGTTTTATTTTTTCATCATACAATAAATGTTATTAATTATATTTGAAATGAGACGAATTTCGTTCATACTTATCAAAAATGTTTGATTATGAAATAAAATCTCGGTGGAATTTAAGTTGACGCTATCAGTTTTAAAAAAAAGAATATGTTTACCATAATTTTGAATTTTCGATTAAACAAAAATATATTATCGCGATATATTTCCTGCAATTATAAATAAAGATTAAACATTAAAATATAATTGTTACATACACGGACGTTGACTAATTTATCATTTATTTATTTATTATTTTTTATGGAAATTAAAAATATTAGATATTTTTAGAATTACAATATTATCTTAAACGTTGTAAGTAAATTTTGTGCTATATTTTTAAGCACAATGAATTTAATCACAAAAAAGTTTGAATATTCTGCGAATTTAAAATCATAATCTAGTATCAATTTTACATTCAGGAAATTCATTGTTTATAATAAATTTTTTTCATTTTATTATTTCAGCCGGCGTAACAGTTGGACCCGAGCCATGTCGTACTTCATGCCCATCATGTCGAGCTAACATTGTTACCAATGTTAATTATGAAGCATCCACTAAGAC
>JAABKK020017443.1:1452-19877 GCA_011634745.2 Catotricha subobsoleta
ATGGATCAACGGTACTTCAATAATACTCAAAATAGTTATGATATGGCAAAGTATTAATAATAGCGGAGAACCTACTGTTATTATTTTTAGACATTCACTGTAGATCACAGAGCCTCATTACGCAATAATCTCTAGTAATATTTTTTGAATGGCAATGCTTACAGTCGTACAAATATCTTTAGAGATTAGGTCATATCTATACGTACAATGTACATGCAATGTGATGCTGATATAATCGGGTGAAGTGGCGCCGTTTTTTGTATATATAATATGTAGTTCTAAAAAAATCACTCATTTAAAGTCATAAAAGTATGTAAGCCCATCCTTTGACATTTTTCTTTTTGCTAACAGTTTTTCACTATTCGATAATTTATTGAACATTTTACAAACTTTATATCATTAGAGATTTATAGCACAAAATAAATTTTCCGGCATCGTTATTAATTGTAAAATCTTGTTTAAAAAAAAATATATTAACGTTTTAAACGGAGTTCAGTTTAGTGCAAACACATATAAGAACTTTTTTTTAGAGTAATTTTAATATTGGACGATGTAACACCCCGTCTTCATTATGAAATAAATCGACTGTTTGGTTACCAAACGGTATGAATGAAAAATATTATTTTCTTTAATTTTTACACAAAATTCTTGAAATAAACATTACTTGTAAAAAGCATAATCAACACATTTATATTTTAGTGGTGAAACTGCGCTTCATTAGGGCCGGAAAACTAATTTTCCATATAACTACGTATATTTTATATAATATAATCGACGATCGTATTAACATCGCAAATACATCAATTTTTATAATAATTTTAACCTATAAATGATACAATGGTGATTTTCGACTACATATAATGATTATTTATTTTAATGTTCGAAATAATTAATTTTAATTCTTGTGTTTTTCGGCTGAATTGTATTTTATATTTTATTTTCTTATAGATATTTAATGAGCAATGGAGTATCTCAAATCGAAGGAGTTACCCCCAAATCCAAGAGAAAAAGCTAATTGCTGTTCATACCTTTGTTTTTGGTGAGTGCGATTAATTCTAATAACCAATTTTATCAAATTAAAAAAAAATTAAACATTTTTTTTTTTCATTTCTAGTTGGATATTTCCCATATTTCGAAATGGACGTAAACAAGATTACGACACAAATGATCTTTACAAGCCATTAAAAACTCATAAATCTGATATGTTGGGCGATAAATTATGTGAAGCATGGGAAAAAGAATTGCAAAAAACAAAAGCAAATGGTAAAAAACCAAGTTTACTAAAAGCCACAATAAGTGTGTTTGGATGGCAATTTTTTTTCTTAGGATGTGTATTATTTTCACTAGAATTTTTATTAAGGTAGATTGGTTTTGAAAGTTGTTTGTTTTGTTAATATGTATTGTGCATGCACGTATGAATAATTCCAAAAAATTTCTAGAGTTCAACAACCACAATTTCTTGGTGCTCTCGTCCAGTATTTTAGCAGAAATGTACAATCACTCACAGACGGAAGTAATAATACTGTTTCAAACACGACGTAAGTAATTGAATAATATTTATTTTTATGTATATAAAAGTTGTGTAATATATGTAAAACGATTTGATTTTCAAATTTCCAGATTACCACAAACACAACCAATTTTCTTTGGTGCCTTTATTATGTATTATCGAGAAACATTTCCTGAGTATGCAAGTGATATGCTTGAAGCGTACTTTTATGCAACGGCTGTTGTTCTAACCAGTGCTGTTAATGTTGTATTAATGCATCCATTTTTATTATCACAATTGCATTTAGGAATGAAAATGCGTGTCGGTATGTGCAGCATGATCTATAGAAAGGCATTAAGATTGAACAAAAATGCATTAGGAGATACAACTGCTGGACAAGTGGTAAATTTATTATCAAATGATGTTGGTCGATTAGATTTGGCTATAATATTTATTCATTATTTATGGGTTGGACCATTGGAAACCATAGCTGTTACATATTTAATGTATTTAGAGGTTAGCTCTTGTTGATGTTTATTTCTATTTCTTAAAATATGAATAAAATTGTGTCATTTAAATTTTAGATTGGAGTTTCAGCATTTTTCGGCGTTGCATTTATGTTACTATTTATTCCATTTCAAGCATATTTGGGTAAAAAAACATCAGTACTACGTCTCAAAACAGCTCTACGAACAGATGAACGTGTGCGATTAATGAATGAAATCATTCAAGGCATTCAGGTTATAAAAATGTATGCTTGGGAAAAACCTTTTGGTAAAATGGTGGAATTAGCACGAAGGTATATTTTATTTAATATTTTCAAATTAAATTAATTTAAAATTAAATATTTTTTTTGGTTTTTTCAAATTTTAGTAAGGAAATTGATGTGATAAAATATGTGTCTTATATTCGTGGTATTCTGTTATCATTTATTATGTTCACAACACGTGTATCTATATTTATAAGTCTTGTGGCATTCGCATTGCTTGGAAATTTAGTAACAGCAGAAAAGGCTTTCGTAATAACCGCTTACTACAATATACTGAGAGTGACCATGACAGTTTTCTTCCCACAAGGTGTTGGTCAATTGGCCGAAACATTGGTATCAATTAAACGTATACAAAATTATATGATGTATGAGGAAGTATACGACAAAGAACTTGCTATTGCAGATAAGAAATTTACTTTAGATGGTGATTCAGTTCACGAAGAAGACCATGAAAGTGATGCTGATTTTACTGAAGAAGACATGGATAAATTAAATGCTGCCCATTTATCAGAAGCTGGAGTAATAATCAAAAATTTATATGCACGTTGGGATGAAGATTCAACTGAATATACTTTGGATAATGTTAATTTACGTGCACAACCTGGTACATTGGTTGCAGTTATTGGTCCAGTCGGGGCTGGAAAATCTAGTTTGTTTCAAGCTATTTTAGGTGAACTTCCACCTGAATCAGGTTCGATTGATGTTAATGGTATTGTGTCCTATGCTTCGCAAGAGCCATGGTTATTCACTGGTACAGTTCGTTCAAATATTTTGTTTGGTCAGCCATATGACCGAGATCGTTACCGACAAGTTGTAAGAAAATGTGCGTTAGAAAGAGATTTTGCATTATTACCAAATGGTGACAAAACAGTTGTTGGTGAACGTGGCCAATCATTATCGGGAGGACAAAAAGCTAGAATAGGATTAGCTAGAGCAGTATATAGAAAAGCAAATATTTATTTATTAGATGATCCACTTAGTGCCGTTGATACCCATGTTAGTAAGCATTTATTTGATCAATGTTTACGTGATTATTTGAAAAGCAGCATTGTTATTTTAGTAACACATCAATTGCAATTTTTGCAATACGTTGATCAGATTATCATATTGTCAAATGGACATGTAGAAGCAGTTGGATCGTATGATAGTCTACGTGAAACTGGATTAGATTTTGCTAAACTGTTAGCCGATCCAAACAAAGATGAAACTGGCGATGAAAGTAATCTTAGCCGTTCACGATCCGGAAGTAGTAAATTACGTTTATCTAATCGTAGAAGTAGTGAAGGCAGCACATACTCATTGGAAGATCCAACAATTGATAACATTATGACAGTTGAAGAAAAACGTGCTGAAGGTGCTATTGGAATGTCAATGTATAGCAAATATTTTAAAGCTGGTGGAGGTTTTTGTATGTTTTACGTCATGGTCATATTCTGTCTAACAGCTCAAATTTTAGCTTCAGGAGGTGATTATTATGTTACTTACTGGTAGGTTGATCATTCAAATTATTTTTAAGTTGACATCCATTAAATTTTCAATTATTTTTTTTACTTTTATATTAATATATAGGGTAAGCAAAGAGGAACAACGCCCACTTAACCCTACATTAACTGGAAAAGAAATTCCAAATTTCACCGATGATGATGGTATTTTCTATAATTTCTTTAGAACTCTAGCATACCATAACGATGACCGGCTGATGTATATATACATTTTTACTGGAATTACCGTAGCAACCGTTATCATTACTCTGTGCAGAAGTTTTATATTCTTTAATGTGAGTACTTGTAATATATATTTACAATGTTGACATTAAAGTATAAATAACTAATTAAAATAAATCTTTAATTAATAGCTTGCCATGCGAGCATCACGCAATCTGCATAATATCATGTTTAATGGTGTTACGAGAGCTAGAATGTATTTCTTCCATACAAATCCATCTGGACGTATTTTGAATCGTTTCTCAAAAGATATGGGTCAAGTTGATGAAATTCTACCATCTGTTATGATTGATGTGATACAAATATTTCTACAATTATTTGGTATTATTATTGTCATAGCTGTCGTCAATTATTGGTTCATTATACCCACTGTTGTAATTGGTATTATCTTCTATAACCTGAGAAGTTTTTATCTGGCGTCATCTCGAAATATTAAAAGAATGGAAGCAACAAGTAAGTGACTTAAAATTATTTTTTTTGTCTTGAAATCGGGAGAGTTATTTATAATTTTTTTTTTTTTTAGCTCGTTCACCAATTTATTCACATTTGGGTGCATCTCTATCTGGTTTACCAACTATTCGTTCATTCAATGCACAACCAATTCTCATAAAAGAATTTGATAAACTGCAAGATCTTCACAGCTCGGCCTTTTATCTTTTCATATCAACATCTCGTGCATTTGGGTTTTGGTTGGATTTGTTCTGTGTTATCTATATAGCTATTGTAACAGCTAGTTTCTTTGTACTTGGCGGTGATCAGGGAGGAAATGTTGGTTTGGCTATCACTCAAGCAATGGCAATGACAGGAATGGTACAATGGGGAATGAGACAATCGGCTGAATTAGAAAATACTATGACAGCTGTTGAAAGAGTTGTTGAATATGAAACTGTTGATCCAGAGGATGAGCTTGAAGCACCACTCGATAAACAACCACCAAAAGAATGGCCGCAACATGGAGCAATCAAATTTGATAAATTATCGTTGCGATACTTCCCCGATCCGGAATCTGAATTAGTTCTAAAAGATCTTGATTTTGAAATATTTCCATCCGAGAAAATTGGTATTGTTGGTAGAACTGGTGCTGGAAAATCATCATTAATTAATGCAATATTCCGATTATCTTATAATGAAGGTTCAATTATTATCGATTCAAGAGACACACAATCTATGGGATTACATGACCTACGAACCAAAATTTCTATCATACCTCAAGAACCCGTTCTATTTTCGGGTACAATGCGATATAATTTGGATCCATTTGATGAATATTCAGATGATAAATTATGGAATGCCTTAGAGGAAGTAAAACTAAAAGAAGCAATCTCTGATATGCCAGCTGGTTTACAAAGTAAAATATCTGAGGGTGGCGGCAATTTTAGTGTTGGCCAAAGACAACTCGTTTGTTTGGCACGTGCTATACTTCGCGACAATAAAATTTTAGTGATGGATGAAGCAACAGCTAATGTTGATCCACAAACCGATGGTCTTATTCAAACAACAATTCGTTCCAAATTTGCTGATTGCACGATTTTAACAATAGCTCATCGTCTACATACAGTTATGGATTGTGACAAAGTGCTGGTAATGGATGCTGGACGTGTTATTGAATATGGCTCACCTTATGAACTACTGAATGAATTATCGGGTAATAAAGTATTTTATTCAATGGTAAAACAAACTGGCCGCACAACATTTGAACAATTGTGTAAAACAGCCAAAGAGGCTCATGAATCACGAAAAAATAAATAAAATTTAAATCGATTGGCATATATGAAAATTTATGCAATTTATTAAGAAACACAGCTCGCAATATGATTTTGAATTTTATGTGTCTTATGTACCTAATTTTGTTAGTTAATTTGTGCTAACCATATGGTTTCAAGATGATCTGTTTTTTTTTTTATATTAACATATTTTATGTGTTTTGTTTTATAATAATTAAGTATATTTAGTAGAATGTATAATTCAGTACTTAACTTCATACCTTTTAATAACGTAAAACGTGCTAGAATCCTGAGTACTTAACAGTAATAATAGTCGAAACGAAATAATGTGTAATTTTCAATTACGTAAAACGTACTGAAACTATAAGTACTTAAAATAAATAAATGATGGTCCCAACAATAATTTTTCATTTAATTTTAAACAATATATTTACAAAAATTATTATTGCGCAAGCGGTCAGAATTATCACAAATGGTATCACATCGATAAGTCATATCCGAATTTCCCAAAAAATAATTCGATTTTAATTTTTAGAATTTTTAGTGGATGCAAGTTTAACTACTTACCAAATATTCGCATAAATAAAATTTTCAACGTGCCTTTAAAAGAATTTATTATTATTTTTTTTTTTTGGTTTATGTAATTTCTAAGTTATTATTTACAAATAATTATATATTTGATTTCACAAAATTGTTAAGCATTACGTAATTGTAAAATAAAATAATAAGGAAATAAAGTTTTTTTTCTTTTGCAATTTTTTTTTCTTTTATTCATTCAATCGTTACATTTTATACAAGACCTGAAATTTATGAAATAGCAATTTGCAAATAACCTAAAATATCATATTTTAGGAAAAGGGAAAAACAAATTGAACACAAAAAAAAAACCAAATATATGATTAGTGTTGCCGAAAATATAAAACATTTAAAATGAAATCTAAACATCTAGAAAAAGATATAATTGAGCATCTGGATTATTTGAAATTACAATTAAATGTTTGTGTTCATTAAAATAATCATCATTATCATCATTACTAGAAATTTGATGAAATAAACATGCGAATTTTTCCTAGAAATAATTTTTTTTTTGGAAAGTTTCAATAAATTCTAAATAAAAGCATTGAATTAAAAGTAAAATAATTCCAGGAAATTCAATTTACATTTATATATTCGCTATTATTTTTATTTTCTTTGCATAGCTGACCTATTTTAATTAAGCCTGCTATGTTGCTTCTCTAATGCAAGACACCACACAACAATATCTATAAAAATGAAAAAAAAAACTAATTTAAAAATGGTCAGATATCTACTTCATTAACGGTAACAAATCGATAGTCAAAGATATTTTTCTACTTAAATAAAATACTGTTTCCAAATTAATTATAATAGAATTTTATTTGAATATAGTTTTATTTCAGTAAATATATACAATAAATAATGTTATGTTGGTTAAAATTAATATTTATATACGACTTTGTCAATGAAGTTCACTTTTAAAAAAGCTTTACTTTAATTTAACTTTACAATTATCATTTCTCAGGAATGTGTTTTACTCGTTCTCGGGAAATTCATTAAATAAAGTATTAAATTACGAATTTAATAATTACAATACATTTAATAATACTTGAATTTTTTTTTTTTTAAATCTAGTTTTATAGTTTACATTAAATTAATAAATATTTTTATTTTTATTTTTTTTTTTGTTTTTGTTCATTCTAACTTACAAATAGTAATTTGATAATAATATAATAGGTAATAGATTAATAGACGTTATAATACAAAATTTGAGTTTAAAGAAATAAAAAAATAAAAACTAAAATTATAAATTTGAAAAGATTAAGTCATCACACATCATAATACATATCTATGATTTATTCATATTTCAAATCAATAAAAGATTCACAATCAATTTTATTATAGTTCATTCCTGCTAATTATATACTGTAGCATTTTTTTTTTTTTGATTTTATTTAAATTTAAAATAATTTAAATGACCTGCCTTATTTGTATTTCCTCATTTGCACGAACTTTACATAATTTCTTTTCACGGTTTTGCCTTTCCGAAATACAAATTGTTAAATATTTAACAAGAAACATAATTAATATTATCAATATAACCGCACCCAATGCCAATAATAATGGCGGCATTAGAGGATCTTCTTGGGCATGAACTGGTGTACCAAATATCCATGCAGACATTTCTAGACGATGTGCAGCATTACCAATTTCAATACGACACAAATATCGTCCATAATTATGTGGTTTTATTTCGGGAATACTGAGCAAAGCTCCAACAATTTGATCATCCTCTCTGAAAGAAAGATAAATATAATGATTTTTTTTTATTTAATAACTAGGTATGGATGTATTTTATTTACCTTGTTACAATTGTTTGCGTTCCATCAACACTTTGCTCTTGATTACCATCAAATACCTGATACCAAGATATAAAACTTCTGGCATCTGGTAATTTAACTTTTCCTACAAATGCTTCACAATATAATCGAGCTGGCTCGCCTAACGTTACAAATTGATCGTGTGGTCGAAATGTTGCCATTGGTGTGTCTGGTAGATTTCCTAGATAAAAAAAAATATAAAATAAATACAATTATTAATTTAATGTCGCTATTTTCGATTTCAGGACAATTTTTTTCGGTAGCATTTTATAAAAATAAAACGTTTTTCAAATTTAATTTATAATTAGCTTAAGAATAGTTTAATTTTACTTGAATAAAAGCGTTTAAAAAGCAATGCACAAAATTGCATAAATAATTATTATTATTTGCCTTCAAGTTCAAATAATAGAAACCTAATCAATTAAATAAACTCATCTATAATTAAAAAGTAAAAGCTTTTTGTTGCGTTTACATTAATTAATTTATATGCAACAAAAAGGTTTTGATGTTTAATTATTGATGACTTTGTTGATAAATGTTGTATATAGGTATCCAAGAGCCCAAAAAAGTAATTAATCAATTCATTTAGTGTAAATGCAAAATATTTTGATAGCAATATAAAATGCCATTATTATAAGTATATAATTATATTGCATATTATTTGCATAATATAAAATCATAAAATTTAACAAGATTGTTATCATGAATGCTCAACTAACTCATAATGTAATGTAATGTCAGAGAATATATGTTCTTCTGTATATAATATAATCTTTGATATTGCAGTAATAAAAAAACTATTACAATAATATTCACAATTTCGAAATGAAGGTATTTTACATGAACATGTTGCATTTACATGAAATAAAAAAATATTATTCGTATAATTTACCTTGCACACTCAATTCAATAAAATGTTCAGTCTTATGTGTATCATTTCTTAGAACACAAGTATAATTGCCAATATCACCAAATGATGCAGATCGTGTATAAATTGTTTGATTTTCGGCTTCCGGATATAATATCAATGATGAAATATCACCAGGCCATGGATATGGCTTACCATTTTTAAACCTAAAAACAAAATCATAATTATTAGTATTATTATTATAATGTCAAAACAATAATTATTATTTTCTATTATTTTGTTATACTTATTGCATGAAAATTTCGAATATATATTTAATTAATGTGATGAATAGGTTTCACCTTAATTAATATAAATTTTCTTTTATTATTATTTTGTGGATATTTTTATTCAGGCAATATTATATCTAGATACGTGATTACTAGGGTGAATCCAATTTTGTTTTCATGCCTTCTACCGATGTTTAGTTTTAACCTCGAGGTTAAAAAAAAAAGCCACAAAGTTCTACCTTATGAGTCGTTAAAGCACAGCGAATATTGCATTAATTTTCAAGATCTTTTTATCATGTTAATGAGTAGACAAAATACAACTCAAAAAACAATGGTAGAAAGCATGAAAGATATTCGATCCACCCTACCACTACCTACCCATATAATAACACACAAAAAAAAAATATATAAATAATACAAAAAATCTATATTTTCTAGGAAAATAACGTTTTGTAATTATTTTTAGTTTAACCAGGAAAAGAACACATTTGCTATTTTATTTCCATCAGGTTCTCGGAAGTTTTTTAATAATCAATACTTTTTTTCCATCCATGTAGAAGTTTACGGGTAATTTTGTATGACAAATAAAATATTTAAAAATTCTTGCTACTCAGAAAATGCTTTTATATTTCGGTAATTCTTTCAAAATCTTTATAGTATTCGTAATTTTAAACACGGGCTATTTATTTGAAGTTTTTTTTCTGTCGTATTATTATTATTATTGTTATAATATACGTTGACAACTATCTTAAAACAATTTTGCAACATCAAAAAGGAAACATAAAACTTACAAAATTTATTGTACAGCCAATCTTGCTTGAGCCTTAGCAACTGATCCCGGTTTTTATATAATATTTGTAAACACAATTTCATTCAATATCATGTTTATGATATCATTTAAGCTGACATTTTGAGGAATCGCTATTTGGGCTTGTATGTTTAATTAAAACTATGGTTTCATATAATCGTATTTCAAAGATGGCTTTGAATGTACAATTATATTTTATAACTATACTCTAGACTAGACTTAGTCGAAGTTTAACCAAGAAGAGAAATGAAGTCTCTTAAAAAATCGAGTTGAACGAGTATGAAAACTCTGCGGTGCGACTTCTTAAATAACTGTTGTATTGGTTGTATATAGAGTTATATATAGTTGTAACTTTTTAATTAAATTTTTCTCACAAATTTTTAAGATTTGTTTCAAGCTCAATAAACTTCCATTATATTCTCATAACACTCACTGACATTTATGGCTAATTGTAAAAAAAATTATAAATTGCGCATAAAAAAAAAAGACAATGGATAAAAACTGCATTGAAATATTATAGAATATATAGCTTCACCGTAACCATAATGTTTTACATACAGAAAACAGAGCATAATCATCCATTCAATATTTCTAAATGGACAATTACAAAACAAACAATTTGAATATGGAAATTTTCCAGCAATAAATAAATTATTTGCAAATGCACTTTATAGAACATTGAATAATTAGAATATTATTGCAACAAAGGATTCGAATATATGTCAACTGCACTTGTTTCAGAAAAAAAATTATTGAGTAACAATAAAAAACCAGCTGCCAATTATAGATATTGGTATAGAACTTCCTTTTTGCTGACTTCGGTAGTATTTCAAATACAACTATTTGAAATACTCGATAAGTATTTTTTGTTCAGTATTTGAAATACTAAAAATGTATTTTATTGTATTTAAAATCCTTGAAAACACTTTTCTTGAAATATTTCGTATTTTTGAAAAGAACATAAAATACAAAATACTCTTCAATCGAATGCTATTTTTTGTTTTCCCGATTCACCTCAGTTTCATGTGCTATACATTTCTGTACGACTACTAGAAGTATACGAAGTAATTCAAAAAAGGGAACTCAATCATTTTCATTTTGCTTCTTCTCAGGAAAACTAAGACTACATGAAAATATATACGTTTAGGTTTTGATTTGTTTTAGTCTTCGGTTTGTAAAATCAAGAAAATTGATATTCTGAACAAATCAGAAGACATGTTTTATGATTTTTCAAACTGAAAACCAAAACAGATCAAAACCAGAACATATAATTTTTTACGACATTTCCATTTTGTGTTCAATGGTGGATCAATCATCAAAATCCGCCCAATCCTGAGAAATAACGAAATAAAAGTAAGTAAAAAAAAAAAAATCACGATCCGATTTCAAAAATGAAGTAAAAGTAAATAATTAAAACGTAATTGACTATTGTCAATTCTCAATTATGAATTTAATAGAAAAATAAAAGACAGTTAGTTATGAGAGAAATAGAGCGGATTTTTTTTTTCCATAAATTATAATGATTTTGAATCACAAATTATGTAATATAGAATAATCAAATTATATTTCAACTGCAATAGCTCCTTACAATATGTATGGTATAATAATTGTGCTCAGGTAATAAGTAGATGGCAAAAAAAAAATAACAATAAAAATCTCAGAAATAAATACAATAAAAGAACATAATGAAGCACAAAAATAACGAACAATATTCAATATATTGTACAGTGTACACTATATGTGCAACAACAACATAATTTGTAAGTAACCATTTTCTTGTATGTTATATTTCCAAGAAATTTTTATAACATTTTACTTAACATTAGTGAAGTATATAAAATATATATATATGTAGATATTATTTATTTTGAACGGCAAAAAGGTGATTTCAAATTTAAAAAATAAAAAAAATAAAGAAATATGTATATTCGTTGTTCACATAAAATGTCAGTTTATATTACCTATATATGCGCCAGTGTTGTATTGATTTTATGCCGCCAACGTAATAACATTTCAAAATTTAAATTAACGCTTCCACTAAATTTAAATTGAATAAAAAAAAAAAGTAATATGCAACTCTGTTGTTCTAGTGATTTGTTAATATAATAATATGCCTAACATTTTGTTATTCTACACTGATTTTAAGCTTTTGTAATATGCATTGAAAATGGTAAGCACGGTAGATGCGGTACGATATATACTATAATGAGATGGTAGATTTATAATAAACAATAATAAATATATTAAGTACGGTACAAGTACAACATACTTATAGTAAACAAATCTATTACAATTAATATGCAAATCCACTAACTCTGTTATTTATTATTATATATAATTAAATGTTTGCTTGCATTTGAGTTTACGTTTGATTTTATTTCATTACTTTCATTATTTATATGAATAATGAATTATAATAGCGGCTTATAGTATGGGAATACATTTGTATTTGTATTATTTTTTTCCCCATTGTCAACAACAAGTAGTTTTAATATTAGTTTATTTATAATACTTTGGCAAATGTAAGTATTGTTTAAAAAAAAAAAAGCAATGCAGATTTTAATGATTATATATTACTTGCACATATAAAATACACATATTTTTAATATAAAACATTAGCGCCAGCTTATTATTAGTTGATAGAGCTAAGTTATGAGATGATACTTGATAGTATTATTATGTGCAAGGAACATCAAAACACACCTATTTTCTCAAGTCGTAAATTTGCCTGTTCAATTTTTGTGATATATTTTATCATACTATGTGAATATTGTAACTTAGATGCCATGTTTAAACATTTTCTATTTTTTTTTTTATAACAGATACATGGAAAATCCTTGATTATACAGGAAACGCATAATACGGATGTAATTTTCAAAAATCGATAGATGGAAAAGTATTAAAAGCAAAGACTATGATAACAGGATGTTTCATAGTTACTTGATTAAATTATTATTCTAGAAAATGTGTAAACAAAATTCATATAAATATATATTATACTATATAATACATAATGCATATATATCACAATATATGCGAGTACTCTCTAGTCTAGTAGAGGTAGTATTTGCGATCAAACCATAACTGATTAAAAACAGGAATGAAAAAAAAAAAAACGATACAATTTCTAAGTATTACAACTTATAATGCGATTACACTTTTTCTATGTACATATTCTTTTTGTAATAAATGTACATTGTATCATTTATATTGTCTTTATAATGCGCCAGTTATATTCGATAATGTCGTGCACAATTGTGTATATACATTCAGTAGAAATATTATGTTGATAAATATAGCAAAATTATATTGTTTGCAAGTAGTGTTGTTTAATATTTAATTGTAATTTGTAACGACTGCGTTGCAAATTTCGACGTGTAACTTGACTAAAGTGAAAGATGAAATATAAATTATAAGTATTATGATTTTTATCAATTCATTCTATTTTCAGAAGTGAATATAATATTTATACATATTATCGACATGAGCGAGTTTCATGATATGCTTTAAATACGGAAGGTCATTTTTTTTTATTATTATTATTTTTACGCGCAATAATGCTTAAGAGACTAATCGAAAATTATGATTCGTAGTTTAAAATTCATTAAAATTAATTGGGTGAGTACTATGCGAAATCATATTTATATATATATATACAAAATATATCCCTGTTTTTTCTGAATTGAAATGAAATAACTGAAGCATCAATAAGCAATAATATTATTCTTTTCATTTTATTAATTTTTAAATAATTGTAATGAATTCTCTAATAAGTTTACGGTAATGATATACTTGTACACCAAGTATTGAACCAAATCGGTCAGTAAACAAAATAGTTAATTATTAAAACAAAAATGATCATTTTGATCATAAGTGGAGAAGGGTTAAGATTTTTGGATATGACTATAGAAGTTAAAGTTACGTTAAATTAATAATGCACTAAGTCAACTATTATTATTGAATGATTTCTAATTAAAAAAAAAATTTATTTCAAGCTTTCGATCGCATCTACCGTGATTCTTATTAGGGACACTATACAAATTCATTGAAAAAACGATCAAAACATTTAATTAATTTGACATTTTGCACAATAGTTGATCTATTGATTAAATAGATAGATTAAAACAAAAAATCCTTCAACATTATTGTTGCAGAAAATACTAAATTGAAAAGTATTTATAAAGCTTAATCCATGCGAATTCGAAATAGTTTTAAATTTATTTACTATAATCATCTTTTAAAGAGTAATTGCTTTTACTTGTTGAAGTTGGAATTTTTTTAAAGTCTTTATAGATCTTTTACAGAAAATAATTCATGTACGTTCTGTGCTTACATTTTTTTTTTTTTTTTTTTTCATAATTAAATATAGTTTGAAGCAATATCTTGTTTGACATCATTTTTTTCCATGAAGCATATCTATATAGATTATATCTAAAACTGAATGCTTTTAGAAAATGTATTATATAAAATAATGATAAACTATTTTTAACATGAACTTTCCGATTGGTAAAACTTCTGAAAACTTTTAAAGATAGTCTCGGTACTACTCACTTTTAATATCGTTCAAAATAAATTCAATATATGTAGCATAAAATGCAATTTTCTATAAAATTTTCAACGGAATATTGATGCTCAGTACAGTGTAAGTAAGTAATAGACATCTGATATTAAACAGAGGGAAGTTTGATTCACTATCTTATTAAATTCAAACTGCTTTTTATACAATATATCTAGCAATACTCGACGAGTAAATAATATACCCGAGCACAAAATAAATTATATTTCCAATGCGTTTCACATAAGTAAAATAAATACGCGATTAGGGTAGTTACCATTTTTTTTTCTTTCTTTTAAATTTTCTTTAACAAAACAAGAGACGTAATAATTTAAAAGCTAAATTTTTATCGTATGCATTTGTGCAAAAAGTTCAATGAACCAATAAAAGATTTCTGTTTTTTTTTTTAGACAATAGGTTATCTACTAAGAATTTAGAATAATAATAAATATTTGCCTCTATTAAATGCCACGGCTATAAAATGTATCTGCCAGTCACGTTGTCTCAAATTCAGCAAATGGGCTGTACCAAACATTCGTTGAACTCAAAATGCAACCAATTTCCGTTGATGATTTATTTTCATTTCAACAAATATTCGTTTATTACATTATTTCAGAGTACGGTTTACACGTGATGTTATACATTCTTTAGTTTTTATTTAGCAAATTCACCATTGTTTAGTTTCGTACCTGATGATGATTCATCTGTGAAAATGTTCGTACAGTGTAGATGGTCGGTTATAGTCAATATTTAACTCGAAACCAATTAATTCAGTTAAAATTTGCAAAAGAAAATAAAGAAGAATGGCGCAAAGCCTTTTTATTCACAGAAATCAAATACCCTTTTCTTTTCGAGACAAGCCATTAAAATATTTTTTTGTAGTTTTGTTTTTGGTATAATATTTATTAGCATATGGTTCGATGATTGCGGAGTGGCCAGTTAAAATAGCCAGTATTTTATATAAATACAGAATGAAAGAAAACAAAAAGAAAAAAAAAATGAAAAAGGAACCAAAATTTTAAGAATAGAAAAAAAAACAAATTGGATGATAAATTTGATTATGGGTTTCAGTGATGTATTTTCTGTACCATGCTGCGATGAAACAAGATATAAACCAAAACGGATAAAAATTTATTTTTAAAATTCTTATTAATTTTTCAAATATAAAATAATGGTTGTCTTTAAAAGGCATACCACAGACACACACTGTTTACTATATAGAACTTCTGAATATATATAGTAATTCTGCAAAAAAAGCAACAGCTATTATATTTAATAACAGAAAATTTAAAAAAAAAAAATAATAGATAGAAAAATTGCGGTTAATTTTTAGTATTTTTTTATGGTCAGGTAGAGAAGTTCAGTTCACATACTAAAACAAGAATAACAACATCTCAATATTGTGGCATTACGGATGATTACCCGTTCTGCTAGTTTGGACATTAATTCACACGACTTGATGTGTTTTGTGCATCGCGTAGTTGTGACGATGTTACTACAAACATGGGTCATGTTTTTAACTGCAATATATGAGTAAGTAATGTGCATTATATAAATTACGGTTTCATGTTTCAATTAGATTAAATTATTATTATAGTTATAGATTATACATATAACTTGCATGTGTCCATCGCGGTTTGTGTGGTGATGACATTATTTGGTTATTTGAGATTATTTATTTCTTAAAAAAGAAAAAAAAATAGGTGTTTCTATTATACACTACAACGCTTTTTGATATGTTCGTAAAGGGGGATCAATAATTTGCGTGCTTATAATATTTAAAATTTGGATGGATTCGCTGGCATCAATTTTTGTTATAACATGCAAAAATATGAACTATGATTTAATCAATACATAAAGTTTACATAATCTTAATGAAATGAAATGGAGTTTGACATATTGCAGGTAGGACATTTTCAGCGTAATTTGTATATTGTAAACACTGTGATCTTCATCTATTAATATTTAATCACATTATTTTAGCGAACAATTTGTGACGATGTATTGTTATAGATAAGATGTGAATATGAAAACACATTTCAAGTTTATAGTAATTTAATAGTTCAGCATCATCACGATGCGGAACCAATTTTAAATGAACATCATTTGCAAATAATTTATATTCCATGAATTGAACTTTATTCTGAATATAATTATTATTGAAAATATAAGTATATTGTGATTAGATTTGCATTAAATCTTCAAAAGAACCACAGTTTCATTGTTCATGAATCATGTCCATTGGTACTACCTATAATTTATATAAATTTTCGAAGAAACCATAACAGAAATTGTTATACGTTATATTACATTTTATACGCAGATCAAGTCTGAATTAAACATTTCTTTATAATGAATAAATTACATACACTGGGCCGTGTGTAGTTGTTGGTGGTAGGTAACGTATTTATCAAAATATATTATACATTTTCTTGTTTACCAAACCACATAACTATAGAACTGATCGAAAGATAAATCGAAAAAACATGCATGTAACATTACAAAAGCATATATTTAAATAATATTGAAAGAAAATAAAAACACCTGTAGCGGTTAGGTAATATGCAAAATGTACAAGCTTTTACATACATTTTGCATAATATCTAGTTTTTATTAATAAATATGCAAAAAAATAAATTAAACAATAAATGCGGTTACTGTAGCACTCAGAAGTACAAACAACTGGTTGGTTTTAGATAAAAAAAAAAAAAAACAATTTATTCATATAAGGTTCTCCGTGGGGCTTTGTGGCGAATTTTTTTTTTTCAGACTAAATTTATTTTCCCGGCTGGAAGCTTATCTATAGTTTAATATTGTGACATATTATTGCTAATATGTAATATATGAATAAATATGTTGGCATATTATGTGACACGCTTGAAGGCCCAAAGTAAATTCTAAGAAAATGTGTTCCATTATGATTTGAAAAGATCAATTTCGATTATGTTTTTATAGCAGGCGTACATCTAACGCTTGTACTCGAGAATGCCATTAAAAAAAAAAACAGTGAAACAGTAAATAAAACATAGAAAAACTTCAAAGAAAAAAAAAAAAAAAAATGAAATAATATATTTTCCCTCAAATAATTGTCATTTTCTTTTTAGAATAAGAAAAATATGTACCTATGATTAAACTGAATACTGAATACTGAAACGTTTGAAACTTTTTTGCTTATACTTTGAATAAAATAAATAAATAGATAATTATCTGTGCAGAATTTATGGGATACAAGGGTATATAAA
The DNA here is from genome assembly GCA_011634745.2 of Catotricha subobsoleta. Classification (NCBI taxonomy): domain Eukaryota; kingdom Metazoa; phylum Arthropoda; class Insecta; order Diptera; family Cecidomyiidae; genus Catotricha; species Catotricha subobsoleta. The sequence goes on from JAABKK020017443.1 coordinate 19,297, forward strand.
ATTGCTTAAAATCGTTTTAATTAGATTCTAAATTAAAAATAATTTTGTTCTGCTTCTATTAAAAAAAATATTATATTATATATCTTTACAGCGTCTAAATATAATTTTATTTTGGAAATTTGAATATAAGCTCTTTACTTAAATTAGAATATAAACACTTTTCATTTTTCAAAGAGGATATATATTCAAATATGATAATTGATATCTTTGCCCAAAAAGAAGTCTGAAAAACGATTAACACATAAAATAACGAAATATTACTTATCTTATAAATATTAATATGAAAATGAACATCAAAGGTGAACAGATTTTTAAGCACAACGGATTTTTCTTTATCAACCTCCATATCTAGTGTTTCCACCATTTCTTTGTTTAGCCCACAACATAATGGAAAAAACATTAATGATAAATACGTACGTGCTCTTTCATGAAAAAAAAACAAAAAAAACGTCCGACTTCTAGTGAGGATAGGGGTTTTCCGAATGTAATTAAAATATAATCGCAATAACCTCCCGTTTTCATTACTATAGTTAGTTACTGACCAAAATTAGTAAAAATTATTAACTAGCGTTCTCATTACT
>JAABKK020017454.1:0-19867 GCA_011634745.2 Catotricha subobsoleta
AAATGACTATTTTTTATTGCGAACCCAGCATTTTTGACACTAATTACAGTTTGCCATTTTATATAAAACAGACTATAGTATAATATAATATAATATAATATAATATGTAAAATAAATATCATATGATCATAGGTCTTCTTTTTTTTTGTAACTAAGGTTTCATTTTTTGTGTTCGATCTTTTCCAAAAAATACCTTTAAGGAAACCAGTTCATATACATTAAACTTTTACTAAATTCTAAACAATTGGAAATGGATTGATATATTAATATCACAATCGAGACATCGAAAATCTTTATTAACTTCACTATCCATCAGAGGTATGGCTTTGCATATAGACATGTCCAGTCTATGGACAAATACAGTTAATATTTTCGTGAGCGCAAGCATTATTTCCAAACTTATTGCGTTCATGCAAAATTTGATGGTAGATTGTCCATGGACATCTCCAATCAGACCTCTGTTGCCCATTCTAATTGATCAAAAGCATAAACTTCACAAAAATATTTACCTATATTTCCCCTATCATACAATATGATGGCGTAGATAAAACAGTGAATATTGAGGATTGGTTTCATTTTGGGTTGTGTAACCTTTAATTGAATTAAAACACAATCTTGGTGATGTTTATAAACGACATATCCTCTATTCCATTTTGCAACTAAAACCGTAAACGTGGATATAATAAAAAAATAAAAATTACAACCAAATAGAATGGCACCTCTATAGAATATATAGAAAAGGAAGGTGGTTTTTATATGTTCATAAGTTAATTACATTCGCGTAGATTACGAAAACATTAAAGCGCCCCCAACTGTTTTCTACCCTCTATACTTATGTGGTATATCTAAATATAAACATATTATATAGTATATAGACGTATAACCAGATATATTTTCCATTATCATATTAAACGAACGCAGAGCGATCTACATATTATATAAAAGTTTTATTCAAATACAAATATTTATATAGCAGCCAACAGTTTTGAAGGTGTCAATGAATTACTAAAATTAATATTTGATGTAAAACAGATATTTTTAATTTATTCAAAATAGGTGTAATTTGCAATGTTGAGATGGAATGTTTTATAAATGTGCGTGTACGATCTAAGGTTGGTATGTATGTGGTATTTTTGGTGTTTTTAATTAAAATGCTTGAGAAAATATTTTACAGTTATAGAAAATATTTACATTTAAAATATATGTAATGTATTTTTTTTTTCCTTTTGTTGTACTTAGTTAATTTGATAAAATTTGTATTTCATCGTTTACTTTGCAACTTCAATATGTACAATTACAATGTAAATTGTACAATGTACAAAGTAATGCAGGAATTTGTAAAAACGTTTTATACATACTTATACTTACTATCGGTATATTAATTTCTACGATAATGCAACATTTTAGTATTACTACAATGAAATCTTCGTAAGATTTCTGGGTCTTTTAAATCATGAATAAAAAAAAATGTTCTTTTTAATGGTGCTTTATTGTTAATTATGTGTAAGAGTATAGTAATTAAACATGAATATATCCAATGCTAGATTCTATATTTAAAAAGTATTTCAAGGCTCGAAGCAAAAATTCCTTTTAATTTTATAAAAATAACCTGCAATTGATTTGCCAGTATTTCTATGTGAATAATTGATATATTATGCTAATTTCATATGAATATTGCCCATTGGCAAAGAAGAAATTTGTCGCCTTTGAAATTGCGGTTATTTGTTTTATGGAATAGATGTAGAAATAATTTCGTTGGCTATGTTTCTTTTTTCATACATTTATTTGGCAAGTATGCATTTAAAATTAATTTAAAAAGCCAATTCACGATAATTTTTTACGTCAGAGCACTTTTAACGGGAACTGCTTTTGCAAAATTCATTTTCAAGGTTTTATGTGTTTTTTATATTGTGTTTTTTTTAAAGTTATAACTTCTGCTCGTGAAAACCAAATTAATTAAATCTAAATGATTTAGAATCTAAGGTATCATTAGTTTCCCTAGTAAAAAAATATTTTCATTGTTAGTACCATGATTTAATAATGCCTTTTTATGTTATGAATATTTTATACTCTAGAAAAGTATGATTTATGGTATGATCGAACCAAAATATACCTTCAAATCCCTGGTATGGTATGAAATTCTACTAATATATGAAAATATTTTTTCACAAGGGTTTAGAATGTTTAGATATCTTTCATTATATATTTCGTTCATGCGTTGTAATGTGGCTCATTTTATTAACTACCGATCACCGCTATTTATTGTATCTCACTTACGATAACCATAGACGCAGCACATATTTTCAGATCTTAAATTGAATATTGACTTCTATACATAAATTGAATTTAGTCATTCGGTACCATTCAATTGGTTTCCAGGCACAGAAATGACGACTTCTCAAAAACCACATAAATCAATAAGAAATTATGACTATTTTACTGTGAAATTCTTCTAAATTAATGAAATGACATTGTGATTATATTTAAAATATTTTATTTTATCGTCTTTAATAAGATCACTTATATAATATTCCGCCTAAATAATTTCAATTTAATACATCTTCAATATTATTTAAATGGTAAATCGCACCTTATAAAGCAATGATCAATTAAGGCAAATGAAAAAATACATTTGAGATGGTTTAACATAAGAGTTCAATTTCTTAGTTACCCTTGCCATCGAGAAATTTATTATATATTTTTTTTTCATTGTTATTATTAAGTTTTTCTTTAATATATATATTTTTACATATTCTTAAAGAATCGATATCCTAAGGCTATCTATATAAACTATATATATATGCTGGTTAGGTTGTTTCAATAATCTTGTAATGAAAATGTTGATTCTTATTTCCTAAATGCGATATATTTAAAATATTTGATCAATCGGTTAACTCTTATGTTTTGCCAAGTCGCTACTTGTGCATTGCAAAAAAATGAAAAAAAAAACTTAATTTTTGTAATGAAATGTATTTAAATTGTCAATTTTGTCACAAAAGATGTGATAGCGCGTCCTAAAAGTTATTCAACTGAGTTACCAGTTCACTCGTCGCCATATTAAAAATATAATTTTCCCGAAGCACATTCAGCATGTATGATTTAATGTGAATAGAATAAAAAAAATTATAACGCATTTCGAATTGTTATTATTATTTATTTGGTTTTGTACATATTAGATGAATATTCTGTATTTGTTATCTTAATAAATTATAAAGATTCGTGTATTGACGATTTTAAAAACGTTCGAAAAAATTACCTTGCATTTAAGCCAAGTACAATTATTGAATCGATAAATTATAGAGATGATTTAAAACAATTTAATTAATATGACATATATTCGTAGCCACAGAATCACAACGAATCTTCTCCTTTTTTTAAACATGAGTTTTAAAAAGAAACTATTGACGCAATATCCAAGTATTGAACAATTTGAATTTCACCCTATTACATCAAATTTATTTCACAACTGGAAATATGTTAATAACTCGATTGGCAGGAATTTGTTCGAGAATTGTTATATTGAATTGAATAATGATTTCGGTACTCAATTCAATGTTGAAGTTATGAATATAGAAAATAGAGAAATCTGTATAATATAGAGTAGAGTGTTTATAATCAATGATAAATGAATCGAATAGGAAAATGTGCAATTTTTAATCAATTATATTTCTATGTTGCAGGGAATTGTTCTGAGTTCAATGTAAATAACAGTCTGGTAGATAGTTTATTGGTTTATAATATACCGTGTTTGACATTTTGCTAAAATGCATATTAAATGTAAATAGAGGGAAAATACATTTTCCAATGTTTTAACACAATAATCATAAAACAATAATAATAATTTATAAATTTGTCATCATGGTTAATCAGAAATGTATATTGGAATTATTTGTTTCCTATTGTACTGATTTCTTTTTGTATGCAGTTATTTAGACTTGAAAGAATGATAATAACAGCGCTTCCATATTATTAATAATGATGCGTTTTAGTTATACAAGGAATATGGGAAACTCTTTGAACAAAAAAAAAAACATTAAAAGATCAAACAATTCGAAATGCTTTTGTCTCAGCTATGATTAGATTTTATAAAGAATATACCTTAGAACAAATATATTATATGTTCTATCGTCGTAATATAATTTCGTCCGACATAAAATGTTTTTATAAGATATTATCTAGACGAAAGAAATATTCATACGTACAAGTCATATTTAGTACTAAATTATACTAATGTTCCACCTACAACATGCGATAACAATATAGAAATAATCCCCTTTAATGATAAAAAATAATTAATGACAAGTGCTATTAACTACAAATGCAGATCTAAAGAGATTTTCATATATTTTCATATAAATTCACTGTCTTTGATCGTGCGCCCTTCTATTTCTTATGGTTATGTTTGTTTATTTTTTCCCTTTTTTGTTTTACTTCTTAACCAACTCCTAAACAAACGTCTATATTTTATGTATAGAAATTACAATTTTTTTTTTTAAACTACATTATACAGTAAAAACACTAGCCGTCAGTAAAATAGTATTGTTTGGTGGATTTTTATTTCATATGTATGGAGTCGTTAGTAGTTCTTTATAATCAGCTGATGTTTTCTATTATTAAAATAAAGTGCTGGATACAGAATATTGTCCCATATTGTGGAAAATTTATGCATGAAGAATATAATGCTTTTTACTACATTTACTTGGATTTTTTCTGCATTTCTTTTTCTATTTGATTTTTTGTTAGAAGATTTCGTTATTATTATTTTGCGGCAGAATATATAAACAGAACACACAACAAAAACAATCCATTAAAATCTTTCAACATTGGGGATATGTGATTCAAGACAACTTATATTGCGGTTTGTTTGTTTTTTTTTTCATATTTTTTTTTTTTTTTGTTTTTTTGGTTTTTTTCATTCTATTATTATTAACGACGAAAATGAAAAACGATGTAAAGCATCAAAGAGTAAAGTCGCTCTGTAAAATATATTATTTTATCTAAATAAGTGATGGTGAATGTTATTTAGGATTATGTATATAACATTTTGAAAAAGGAATTCTGTTGTCGCATTTATGATGTGAATAGAAAGTAAGTATATTTATATGAGCCATAAGGGTATACTCAAGTACCGGTGATTCAAGAGTGAATAATTTTGCCTAGTTATTCAAATGGAATATAGTTTTAGAACTTAACTATTTTCAGTTACTCTATAAGATGAATACTCATAATATGACACCGTGGGGAGAGAATATTTTACGTTAATAATAGCCATTAGTATATATTAAGGGACTATGAAAATGGAAATGGACACCTTACGAATGATTAGTGATGATGTGAAAGAATGGCAAAATTAATTTAATTAATTACATTAATGTGTTCCTTGAAATCAGCAACATTAAAATAATTCGAACGAAATACTTGTGAAGTTATTTCTAGAAATTTAAAATATTATTTTGAAAGAAGCATTATGAAATATTTTATACCAAAAATATATATTGAAATCTATTGCAGTTGTACCATTCATTACACAGAAAAAAAAAACACAAACAAGCTTTAGCTTTAATTTGACATATAAGTAGATGTATCGGCAGTGGAAAAAATAACTTTTAACTTTATTTTTTTAAGTAACTTTTACCAGAAAAAAGAGAGAGTTAAATATATTTACTCTTTTTTTACTTCATTTTTGAAAAAAATGAAGTATAGGGATAGTGATTTTTTTTTTTTTTCTCACTTTGATTTAGTTTTTTCTCAGGATTGTTTGGACGGATTTTGATGATTGACCTACCGTTAGACGCAGATTCGGTAAAATTGTGACAAAATATATGGGTTTTGGTTTTGATCAGTTTTGGTTTTCAGTTCGAAAATCCAAAACCTATATATTTTGGTGTTGAATAAATTCTTCGTCTAACGGTACTTTAATCATCAAAATCCGTTTACTCAGTCTTGAGAAAAGTATACCCTGAAAATGAGTAATTTTTTTTTTATTGGATGACAGCCCCCCTTAAAATTAATTTTATCAAAAAATTGTGTTGGCGAAATGTGCAAAATTGAAAACAAATATATTCTGCATTTAAGGTTTTTTAATTTTGTGTAAATTTTTATCATATTTTATCGAATTTGTAAAAAAGAAATGTACACAAAAAATTAGTTTTTTTGATTTTTTTTAAACCGAAAAACTAAACTGATCAAAATCAAAACATACATATTTTCAAGGCGTGGATGGATCATTTTTGTCCGGTCACCCAATCCTGAGAAAAAGCGAAATAAAATAAAAAAAAATATATATTTTTCATTCTCAGGATTCGCTTAAGTAATGAGCAAAATGAGCAAAATGAGCAAAATGAAAATTAATTGGAAGATAAAATAATGCTAGGGATTATTATTTTTCTTTTTTTATGAATTTTATACTCGCAAAAATGAAGTTCTGTACCAATCTAATTGGCAGCTTGTTTTGTAATATGTTGAAAATGACAAATTGTACCGAAATTATGTGTGATATGAAATTTATGAATATGTATATATAAATACTACCTATACATATATATATATATAGAATATATTTATGCCAAGATTGCCATAAATTAAGTGCAAATATCCGAAGTAAATTTCATGTGTCAACAACAATTTGCATAGACGAAGCTACTTCGGCTAACTTCGTCTTGCAGCTAATTTCTGCTCGAGGTGCATAAGTACCTACTTCCAGTAAATATTGTAAGACGTATATCTGTTATAAATAGTAAAGTAAACAGCTTAAAACTTCTTAAATTCTGATTTTATTTTTGTTTATATCAATTTGAGAAGACCTTTTTGTATGTAAAACAAAGCCTAAATGTAAGCACAATCAAACCAAACCATATTCAAATTAAGGTTAAATATACAATCATTTCTAGGGAACGATATTCGCCATAGGATTAGCCACTCATCTTTTTCATTGAGAAACTCGTAATGTTTGGCATAAATGAAATTTTTTATAATAAAAATTTCAATACAAATTTTAATTAAATTTTTCGTATTTTTATTCTTCTTCATTTTATTTTATTTAAAAACATTGACTGTGAAGAAGAATATTGCTCTAAATTGCTGATTCTTTTATAAAATTATTATTATAATTTCTTATGGTTAACCACAGCTTACAATATTCAAAGCAATTTGGAAAGATAAAAATATGCCAAAAGAAGAAAAAAGATAACAGAATAAGTCAAACATATAATTTGCAGTTTGTAGGCAAATATCCATTACCATTAAATTATGTTTATTAAATAAAAATAATACACATTACGCAGTTTTATATTCTCAGAGAAAAATTCCATCATCCCATTATACCTGGTACTGTGGTACTTTTACCTTACTTACTTAATATCGTCTAATAATAATATATACCTAATAATATTAAAAGAAAAAAAATAAAGAAATAAAGAAACAAACGTTTTATGGTACTGACTATAGCTTGTAGATATGAAGAGGAGAGCAAAAAAATGAATTTAAATTGCGCAAATAAGTATTCCATATTTTTCTACGTCTATAAAAATTCTAATTTATTTCATTTGATCTAATTTTATTTGCTAACGTATTCATATTTTTGCAAACTCCTAAAAAAAATTTCCATACTTTTACAATATTACGTATCTTAACAGCAGAAAAAGTAGATAGAGCTACTACTCACCTTGCTTATTGTACATTTTTAGAGGCATTCCATATAAAAATGATCAGCTATTTACGTCGAAGTGAAGAGAGAAAGAAAAAGAAAGCCAAGAAAGTCATTTATGATTTATTTAATTGTTTTCTGAGATTCAAAACCGGCTCTACGGTTTTACGAAGTAACTATACTATCACTTCAGCGTCAATTTTTTATGATATTTTTATTTTTTATTTATTTTTCTTTTAAAACCAAGACTGAAGATTAACGCTGACTTCAGGTTCACCAATATATCTTGCAAGATGAGTCCAACCACATAAATATATTTCATTAAAATCTTAAGATTAGTTTTCGAAAGGACTTTGGAGAAACACATAGAATTCTAAAAAAAAAAATAGCATGTTTAAACTATATTTGGTTTCAAAATTGAAGTTTTCTATCTTTCTCTAAAATGACCGAAATAAGAAGAAATAGAATGTGAAAGTTGATCGTTTTCATATGAAATGGCAAGGAATGCCTCTATATATGTCAGTACTACATTCGCGGCAATATAATAAAATATACTGCATGAGTTTGAACATAGTATTGTGTATAATATTTATATAAACCACCTAAAGCAAAAAATCTTTGCATGAAATATATATCTATCTACCTTCAAATATAAAATTGTAATAGTAAAGAGTAAGTATAGGTAAATAGGTTGGTTGATTCTGTTAAATGTGTGTTGTATAGTGCGACAGGCATAATAATATATTGAATTGTATGTGCCTCTTTTCAGATATGATAAAAAAAAATACTTGATACACACACACCCACACAAAATATACATTATTATATTGTGAGTAACCGTTTGAAAAATATGGAAATGAAAATTTTTCCAATTTAAAGAAGCGAGTCACATGTAACTTCTAAAGTCGTCGAATGTAGATTTTTCATATTTATCTCCTTTTTTTCATTTTTATTTTTTATTATCTTCATCTTATGTACGTGAGGCTAAATTGAATTTAATTGTATTTTTTTATGGCATTGCTTAATATTATTTTGCGCCCATAAATGATATTTTATTTGCGCATTTTAACCTGCCTGGTTTCATACTAAATTGTATGAGAAAATGGTGCTATTCGCAAGAAAAAAGGGTGTGCGTTTGCTACTTTTTATGTTCGTGTTTATGAATGCGAAACGTGCTATGTTGTTGCTTTATTTTTATATGCGATTGCAAACGAAATTAATTTTTCACAATTTATTGTTACTTCATTTAAAATTTTAAATTAGGTAAAAAATTACCCATTGGCTGAAAATAAAAACTATAGCAGCACTAAACTCATTAAATAATGAAATTATAATTGCTTATGTCACAAATTCTCTAAAAAATAAGAAAATTCATTTAAGAAATCTAGAGGATGAGAGCGATAATGATTTCAAAAAATTAAGACAGATTAAATTTAAATTTAACACATATAAAGAAAAAAAGTTCTTTCATCTACAATTCCGATAGTCTGACGAGATATATATTTTTATTAAATTAAGTCATTAGTTCTTCATCCATTAAAATAATTAAATTCTGATTTAAAAAAATGATAATTAGCCATCCTTCATCCGCTGGACCTTTCAATTCACAATAAAACCTAACATATTCAGAATAAAATAAATAGTAAAAAGCCAAAATCTACTCAGTTTTTATTATCCTTGGACAAAACTACCGATTTGGGTAAGTTGAAAGTATTTGCTTTTAGTATTAATGTACAAAGAAAAGAAAAAAACATACAAAATAAATAGCCTATTCTCTCAACATATGTAATAATATATGAACTAAATAAAACAAGTATAAAATGTAGTTATACGGTACTAATACATATTAACCAAACAAACAACACTAACAAACAAATAAACCCTTTTAATTAATTTTTAAACAAAGCTTTTATAAGCTTTTCGCTAATTTGTATGTGTTTACATCAGGAAAACATATCCGCAATTTTGTTTGAATTAGCTATCTGATGTACACCGACCCTATGATATACCTTCTATGATATACGATATAAAACATGAGAACGAACTGACAATGAAAAAATAAAATAAAAAAAAGTTTTAATATATAATACTCAGAATATACACTTGTTCTATGTTCCATATAGCTACAAACTTGTATTTCCATTTAATGAAGAAAAAGAGAAAAGTTTTGTCTGAAACACAGATAAAATTCAATTAGTTTGAAACTAATGTCTTGATAAATATTTTAAGAGCTTTTTTCACATAAAGACAGTGAGCGCCAAGGGTTAACTATGATGATTAGATCTGTATAACTTTTTTCCCTTTTGTACTTTTACAAAATTATTATCATTATTATTATTATTATGCTATTACTTACTAATAGATAAAATAAGTGATGCTGATTAAATTATAGTTATGTGCAATAATACTATATTTATTTTATATAAATGCAGTTACGACGATTTATATTTTCGTAGATAAGACAATGATTTATGACATATCAGTCTTTAGATATTATTGATTACTTATTTTATGGAGAAAACAATTATTGTTGTATGAAATTTTCACATTAATATTTTTAAATTCGCTAACCATTATCATCAACAGAGTGTCCTGACGAAAACTTTAACATTTTTTGTTTAATACAAAAGATAAGTTGTTGATGATTATGGGACAAATGGGAAAGGAATTGATGAAATGGCATATTTGAAATAAAGTAAGATTAAACTAAAAATATTATTACATAATATGATATAAGGGTTTTTAGAGCCATTTTCTTTTAAATTGAAAAGAGTTCACGATAAAAGACCGCTAAAAAAACTTGACTACATAAGAGGGGAGAACCAAAAGTTTCCTACCTTGACTATAAACAAAAGTTATTATTAGGAAGGAAGTATTTTATTTTTCGACTTAATCTCGTTTAATCGTAATACATTTTTCAGATCTTTTTATTAGACCACTTAAACGAATGATTTCTCTTGGCCTGAAAAATAGGCAAAAATCACTTGGAGCTCATCGTCGTCAGCATATTGGTTGAAAAGGAAAGTCACTGGGGGCCAAATCTGGGCTATATGGACTATGATCTCTAACACTTCAAAGTCGCATTAATGAATAGCTGACCATGTAACATGGGCAGTATGAACCGATGCATTGTTATGCAAAAGTATCACTTTTTTCTTCAACTTTCCACGACATTTAATCACAATGGCAGCATGCAATTGCCTCATTAAATTGGTGTAATACTCTCCTGTGATTGTCTTCTTGTGAGGCATATAATCGATGGGGAGGATACCTTCAGAATCCCTAAAGATAGTGGCTATTATCGGACGGGTTTATCTTCCATTTTACAAGCGGTCGGGAACCCTTCTCTAGCCATATCATAATCATTATGATCATAATGATGAACCCAAGTTTTAGTTGGATTACGACCACACAGCTCTAAAAACGCATTTTCACTATCAAATCGATGCTGCTTTTGAAATGGTGTTAATCCGGGGTGTTAACATCTGAGATGCCTACAGCCTTAACAATCTTTTTCTTTTTTAGTTGGTTATCGGGTTAGCACCACATATTCGACAGAATCGACGGTTTCTTGTTTGATGGAGTCATGTAGCCGACCACCGCGAGGGTCATGTTCTATTGACTCTCTGCCCCACTTGAACAACTTATGCAACAACTTTACAGTTGTTAACGATGGGGTGGCATCCTCATAAACCGAATGCAAGCGTTTGTGGATTTCTTGAATCGATTTTCCATCTGTTGTGACTTCGTGAGGAATTTTATGATTGTGCGATATCCCAATTTATCCATTTTGGCTCGACTGTTCATACAATGACAAACGTTAGACGGCTGCAAATTTTAAATTAAGCTTTTGAAAGAATTTCCTACTGAAAAAATATATTCGCACAGTTACTTGAAGGACAGACGTAGGTAAGGTCGGAAACTTTTGGAACTCACCTCGTATATATGAATCAACTGAATTTTCATGAAATTACGTCTTATTTGAGATACATAAAAATGATCTAAGCAATTATTCCTTCTTTACTAGAATACTGTATTTGAAATAAAATAAAATCTGAACACATTAATAATAAATAAAAATAAATAAATATTAACTGAATAAAAAATATTAATAAAAATATTTTCTGTTTTTGCAATAAAATTTCAATTGAATTTTTTGAAGATATTGTCATAGAATATCCTTAATCTGTTGTAATAAAGCCGATACATTATTTTTTGCTCCAATTCTATATAATAGTAGCAGCAGAAATGACATCATACTTATATATATTATAAAAAAAAAGGGTTTCAATCGTTTTCTGACGAAATTTTTATCTCTGGGTTTCTTTTTTCTTCGTATTTTTATTTTTGTATTATTTTCTTAATATTATCTGGAAAAAAAAGGCTAAAGAAAATATTTTTGGCCTTTTCTTTCTGCTGAATAGCTTAGAAAATATATTGTTACAATTTAAACAAATATTTGATATTTTACTGAAAAAAAAAATGGTATGTATTTTATATACTTGTCTTAAATTTATATTGAAGAAAAGTCATAGCTATTTATTCTTTTTATTTTCATTCTTCTTTCGTTTTCATTTTTAATTTATTTATAGAAAATGGTTTTGGATATCTGAGAAGATGATTTTTAATAATTGAGATTAATTAACTATTAAAGGTAACATAACGAAGTAATACGAGATATAATTATCTTTAATTCGCTCATTTACTCTGTGTATTTTTCATTAATATATTTGTATATCGAAAATACATATATTATTAATAAATATACTTTGAGCTAGAGATATTAGTGTGTGCCTCAAGTTTTATGTTTGAAGAATAAAACAATTGACAAACTTAAAATCTAATATAGTTAGATATCCACTGTTCTTAACAAATGGTTTTATAAAAATTTCTATATGGACATTGAACATATATTTGAGTTAAATAATTTCCATTACATATAGTGTACATATATAAATATATAAAAATCAATATCTAATAATAGCCAATTTAGAAACAAAAGTAATGGTGATGAGATGAAGAGGGCTGGGTGATCGATTTACATTCACCATCAATAAAATATTCTAAAAAAATTAAAAAACCTATATATTTTCATTGAAGCGACTCTGCCGCGACGATATTCACCGAATTCCTACTACTAAATCCTGGGAAAAGTTAGGTCTTCATACATAAAAAAAAAATGAAGTAAAATGAAAAAGGAAATGTTTCTTAATACATACATATTACATACATCACAAAAATAAAAGTATGTTCCGAATACTTTTTAAAATATTTAAGTTGCAAATTGTAAATGACTTACGTTTGATTCCAGACATTTCTAGTGTGTATTGGAATAAATTTATGAAATATCGTCAACATTTTTATTACATAAAATTGTATTTAAAATAAAATATATATAAAATTTAATGATTATATTGAAAAATTGTAATTAATACCATTTTAAAAATACGTGATATAAAAATAAATTGATATCAATCGGAATGTATTTCAATTCGTAATTTATCACCATTTTGTACACCTGGTTTAATAGCATTTTTTTTATAAGACCATTCAACAACACAAAAACAAGCCGTTCCAATTACACCGAATACTAGTAAAATACCCATTTGAGCGTGTAATCCCAAATATGATGAATAAATAAAGCTTATTGCTGCTGCTATTGACTGAAAAATGAGAAGAAAGAAATTCAATATTGTATAAGTTTTGCTTATTTCTCTATACTTATATCAATACAAATTGTAGACGACGCAAACGAATGCGATATTTTATTTCTTTCTCTTTTTTTTCTTAACTCACCTGCGTAAATTTAAATAGGGCAAATGCAGCAGCCGAATTCTTTGCAAACACACCACCAAGCATGGAATAAATTTGTGTATTGAAACATGCATCACCGAAACCTAATAGAAACGAACAACCTAGGGCAACAGTTGCTAATGGTGGATTAAAATATCCGATAGCGGTTGTATCTTCAAATGGTGATTCATCGGGTAAATTTAAAAATATTAACAGAAAGCTTAGTACATGTACAATGAAACCAGCTATAACAATTGGATCACGTCCATATTTAATTGTTTTTGTTCCGAGTAGTCCAAATAGAATACCTCCAAATACTTCACCAATTCCAATGAATATACCGGATAGACCAACCATTTGTTTAGCTGATTCACCTATTGATAATGTAAATCCGATACTAGGACTATAAACTCCACTGAAAAATGATAGCTCGAAGCCTAAACAGCAAATACAAATAGTTTTAGTCTTATAATTTTAAATAAATATTTTGTAATCATTTATTACTCCTACCGGTATATAAAAATGTGACGCTCAATAGAAGCATATCTTTGGTTAAGAATAAATTAATTGCATTTTTAAAAGCACCAGTAATACTCATCTGTGATTCGTATTCTAATTCTGTGTCATGTGCTCCATTATCTAAAAATGGATGGCTGACGCGTTGAAGTGTACATAAAAACACTACACCGATAACTGCCACTGATATCAATACACTAAATACAAGTTGTCTGGTGCTTTCATCAATGTGATCTTTTCCTTGAAACTGATAAAACACAAACAGATTTCCAAAAAACATACTGAAAAATATCAGTTATTGTTTAGCTATATGCTTTTTTTGATATAGATTAAAAATTATTTTAAAACAAAAAAAGATTTCAATTCAGTTACCTTGTTTGCAACATGGCCCAAAATATTCCTGAATTTCTTGATATATTATCAGAATTACTACATCTCGACAAATATGTTCCTTGACCTGTCCATATAAGTGCAGCCCCAACACCCAATACAGCACTGGCAACATATAATAGCCATGTACTTGGCCATAAAAATGACACCATAAATAAACTGTTTTATTTAAACGAAGAAAAAGAAATAATAGATATTAAGGCCGATTTTATGCGAAATATTTTTTTTTCCAAAAAACTTATTTACCAATAAGTAACTGAACCAATTAACATAGCACCTCTTGGACCACATACTGATATTGCTGATGGTGCCAACCAATTACAAATTGCCAATACTGCATAAATTACAGCTAAACTTGTGTAACCATCACCTTTAAAACTTGGATCATCTTTGTTTATACTCTTTAATATGGTTTTCTGTTAAAATAAAAATAAAACAGATATGCTTAAAATATATCAAAGGAAATAATATGAGCAAAATAAAAACAATAAAAACAATAAAATATAATAAAATAAAAAAAAAATATTTAATAACAATCATTTAATATTGAAAGCAAATAAAAAAAAATGGACCATTTGATTTTATTTCATTATATTCTGTTTTCGGAGAGAAATATGGCATTGCAATGGCAAAACACTCTAACTGAAATAATACATTTTTTCTTTTTAGAAAATTTGATTTGTATTTTTATATTAGGCATATTCCGGCGGGTCTTGACACATCTCAGATTCAGATTCAAAATATTCAGAATAATTAAATATCATTCAGACTCCAGTTACGTTCCGAATTCAGAGTGTGAAAAATTACTTGTCATAGTTAAAAATATTCTGGCAATCGATTCTTGTTTGTTGGAAATCATTATTGACTGAAACTTCGAGATTCGTTTGCATTAAATATGTAATTTTCTAAAGAATCTAACAGAAACTAAGAAATTATTTTGAATGTAGCGCTATCGAATATTAAATAATAATGCTTGCTAATATTCTTAGAAGATTTCCATCGAACTTATTGTCGAAACATTAGTGATTTAAAATTAAAGCTGATAGCTTTATTTTAAGACTGTAAACCAATTATTAAATAATATGGCTTTATTTACTATATAGATAAGCTATAAATATTTAATAACATAGACTTCAAGCAAGCACTTTCAAATGCAAAATTTAAAATACAATACTCAAAAACTCAAAACGCTCCAATGGGCGGATAATACATTTCAATATTGAATAAGTAGAGACATTTATTATTGTATTATTGTGTTATCGACATATAAAATTGGAAAATGGGTTATCGTAGACGCAGTTTGAATGATATCAATGAATTGGAAAATATTGTTAGTAATAAATCATTTTTAAAATATTTACTATAGAGATTTTGTTTTACGCAAGTACCATTCTGCTGATAATAAATATATATTAAAAATGATGCATTTCAAAAATTAAAATAATAAATAATCTATAAATAAAAATATATTATCGCTATCTAGTTGATATATGTATATTTATAGTTTTGTTACATTAAAATTAATGCACTCTTATCTCTATCCAGTGTCAATTATTCATTTAATGCTTATTTCTATTAACTTGTTAAGCACGTTATTACAATGTTATTGATAAACGTTAATTACACAATATAAACATAAATTTTATACATTTTATTGCTCCATTAATTGAAATGTTATGACTTAATTACAATTTTAAAAAAAAAATGTTCTTTTTACTGAATGATCAATTATCAATTGAAGAGAAGAAATATATTACAAATCATAATCATAATAATTGACAAACGAAATAAATTCATAGACATAAAAGAATTGAAATGGCACATAAACCAAATTGATTTACTAATCGTTATCATGAGTAGGTACAATCAGGAATAATTATCTTTTTTCTAATTGATTCTATTTATTATCAAAACAAAAAAAAAGGGAAAATATGATCGTGATATGTTTATGTTTTGCATTCGTACCATGATAATATGCAAAATAATAATTGAACGCGACAATTCTAATCATAAAATTTTATTCAAAATTTACAAATAAATGAGGGCTTATAGAAATAAACAAAGCATGTAAAAACAGCCGCTATTGTTATGAACGCTGAATACGAAATTTAAAAAAAAAAATTGTACCAAAAAAAAAAGAAAAAAACAAAAAAAAAAACGGAATAAAAATAATAAAATTAAAATGACAACAAAACCACATCAAGTAAATTTCCACTAAATTAAATTGGTTGATATTAAATTTGATTTTATAAAACTTTATGCTTTTGGGTTGATTGCTATTGAAAGCTGAGCTTGTTTAGAGTTGACGATTAAATTAAATCAATAATTTTGCGGATTGGCCTTATATTACTTTACTATTTATTGTAAGAATAAATTATCAAAATTAATGAATAAAAAAACGAAAGTTATTAAATAACACATCAAAAACTATAAATATTTTTAAGTCTCCATATACCCGTTTACTGGCTATTTAAATATATTGCTTTGGTTTTATATTCACCATTTCAATATTCAATATTTTTGCATGTGTTTGAACTTAAAAAAATATTACACTTATTAATATACATTTACATTATTATTTTTTTTTCTTTTTTTGGAAATCCTGTTTATAAATCTGTAATTTTATTGAAAAAAATAAAAATATAATTATAATTAAATATCTTATTCAAGCTATTACTTTGTACCCGACAGATCATTGAACCTACATTAAAAAAGAAATGATATCGCAATTACTTACGAATTTTGCAATAATTATTTATGATACCTACATACAAATATTTATAAGATTAGTCAAGAGTCTTTGCTGTGTATTGGACATTTATTCAATAATAATTGTGTGTATTATACATTTAGAACAAGCAGAAAGCTGATTAAATAATGAAATATACTTATTTATTTATTCTTTAATAAAACAAAAACAAAAAACATAAAAAAAAATTATAATGATTTTATGAAATATTCATCACCGCAATTTGTTTGCTTTGTGTGTAATTACTTATATTATTTGCTGTATCCCGAGTTTTATTCTTATCAACATCTGTACAAAATTGCCTAAATTGAATCTGTAAAAGATCTCTTAATCAAAACACATTACTTATTTAGCGCAGAAAATATTTGTCTCTATATATCGTTTATTGATTGTATTGGAATGTAAATAATTTGGTTAAAACACGTTCTTAAAAATTATTTAAAACAGAAATCTATAACTACACCATAAAATATAGGTAACTTGTTATATTAATATTATTGACGTTGAAGCAAAAAAATTTCAGCAAATACATATAAATATAAATTAATTCAGAAAACTAACCGAAAGCAACTATATACGACGGGTAACAATTATTTTAATGCACTCCCTACTTAAACATTAATAATAATTGCATTATTATTGAAACACTCATAGTGTATATTTGCAGAAATGCGTCTAGATAATACTATCAAATGTTAATTACTTAATGATTCGAAATATAAACACAATACATTTATAAAATACAAAATTTATAATTACCTCAATATTACCCATTGTTTGGAATGCAGTAAAAAGAAACATAAAGCCGAATCCAAGCAACAGTACATTGATAAATTTCCTTTCCATTTTTGTGATTATTTTTATTTACTTATTTAGAAAACTAAAAACAAAACTTCAATAAATATTAATTAGAACTAAATGCGATACGCAAACGATTGATTGAATGGTCAACAAACGTATAAGCAATTCTTGTTTTTCTTCGTAATTTTACAGTATAACGTTAAATTTCAGAAATTGTTATGCAGTTGCGAACGTTTTAAATTTTATATTTCTATTTTAAATATGGTGTTAAATATACGATGCGGCTGGACATTAATAAATATTGATAAAACTGAAACTGGTCTTATAAACGATACATTCACTATTCACACTGCCGATATGATATTACTTATTTTTTTTTTTTATAAAAGAAAAAAGAAAATATAAATAAATAAATATTATAGAAATTATAAAATATTTAAAAATGTAAACACATAAAACTCATAAATGTTAATGAAGTTGAATGTTGTTGATTTATTTTATTTTTTTTTATCACAAAATGAGAAAAGTTTATCTGAAGCGTCCGTATAATCATCAAGGCACAATCATAAATATGTGTTTATTTGAGTGAAATATTAAAAAAAATGAAGAGATTTTTGTTATCAGAAATATTATAATTTATAATATGTTGATTTTGACTAAACTTCTAACGCACATACATGACTGATATATTTTTCATATATATTAATAAGTATAGATAGATATACACAAATCATAAAATTGTTTGGTTTCTTAGATTTCTTTTATAATAATATTACTATTACTTATTTGTTACTATTTAAAATGTATTTATTACAGAAAAATGAAAAAGTTAAAATTATTGCGCACGTATTTGAATGTGTTTCGTTGTATATATTGTTAGCAAGCAATTAATATTTGCAAATGTTTTTTTTTCTCGCTATTTTGTGTCTGTTAGCATTAACATGAATATTGAACAGAACAAGTTATAACACACTTGCCGCGCATATATAATGTGAAATGTAAATAAACAACTAACTGATTTGAATTTTTTTTTAAAACAAAATAATATAATATAAGTAATGACTGATTCACCGACCTATCAGTCTGCACACTAAAGACCTAATTCACTATATATAAACTATAATCAGTGGCCCCCACTTATTATATTATAATTTTATACACAGACATATAATATTATATTATATCGGTTGGTCTTCACTTGAACATTTTTTAATAATAATTTATGTTATTTAAGTGATATTATATTTTGTATTTTTGCTTTCCCTGAAACTTCTTCGTTAAGTCATTATATGGTTATTGTAATGTGTTGAATTCACTATTGTGTGAACGATGTATTATATGAATATGAATGATTATTAAGTATAGAGCATATAAAGTATCTATGTGGTTGTATCCAAAAGTTATAGTAACAGTACATCCATATTAAAATGATCGCCCTCATCATTTTAAAATATTTTATTCAGTATATTTATAGCGAATAATTTAAGTTGTAATGACGGTGATATTTTGCTAAGTGTGTGGGTTTGAATTGAATATACATTATTTGCTGTTTTTTTTTTTAAATTTGGAAATATTTTTTTTTAAAAAAAGTCTGGTATATATTGTAGAGTCAATTCAGTTTAACATGCAGCCAGCAATCCGATCTTTATTCATAAGTAATTGATGCACTTTTTATAATATACTAAATGCAAGATAGCATACTTACTTTAATAGTATCAATAAGTTCTGACCAACAAATAGAAAGTGAAATTATACTATACTAAAGATTATACTGTCCCAAAAAAAATTTTTTTTCGAAAAGTTAAGCTCCCAGGGCATTTTCTTATACCATTACACTCCAAAGTAAGGGAAACAAAATTTTATCGAAAAAAAAAAAATTTTAGAACTCGCCCCATGGATTTGAAAAACTGAAAATGAGGTGTTTCATTTTTTATACATTTTCTGGTATATTTACCTCGAAATATCATCCAGGT
>JAABKK020017465.1:0-19864 GCA_011634745.2 Catotricha subobsoleta
AGTCGTTAATATAAATATTTTTGGCGGAGATTTAATTTTTTTTCATGGTTTGCTCTCGTGTTAGTGTTATTTTTTTTTCATTGTTCATTTTTCCAGCGCCACTTTTTCCCAGCGCCCAGGGTCTGAGAGTCTGAGACCCTTTAAGACCATATGGTTAATCCGGTACTGGTTACAGTATTAATTTTCTCTTATGTCATCAGATGTAACTTGATGGTGTATTAACATTAAGAAATCATAGATTATTGAAAAATATTTTTTTTCGGTAGGTACTTATATTATTTTCTTATACTGCTTTTAAAAATTGAGAGTAAGTTGTATTCCAAAATAATAAATGTTTGATGGCATCAGACTGTTTCTAGAGTATTTGATTTATTTGAATGGAACAAATGATAAAACTAGAGATGCACCGAACTATTTTAACAATTTTAGTTATAATACTTTGCTATTTGATAACGACTAAGAATAGTGTAAATCGGAGTTGACTGAAAATTTTGAAATTAAATTGTGAAGAAAAGGCTACCTTAATATATATTTTTTTTTTACTAGTTCTCAAACAGGAAGCTCTGAAAGTCAAAATGTTTTGCAGTTAAAAATTTAAAAAACCACATAAATTTCTTGGAGTATTTTTCGTGGCATTTTCTCATTTATTATTATAATTGGCCATAGCCATGATCTATGTTTTCAGTTTAAGCATATTTTGGGAGCGGACTTTCAATTTTTTAAGAATTTTTCGTTATGGAAGGGAAAAGTTAATGAAATTAATCATGGCTAAAGTTGTCAAAGTATGTACTTCGGTGCATTTCTAGATAAAACAAGCTACCAATTAGAAAACATCATATTTGCGAGTTTTAATTTCATAAACAATGAAAAATAATAATCCATAGCGTTATTTTATTTTCATAAATGAAGTAAAATCTCTTAATTTACTAATTCAAATAACAACATTAATTAGGTTTCTATATAAGTATTCTTTATTGATAATAAAATGTAAAATTACGATAGGTCAGTTCTACTTTGAAAATATATTTATAACAAAAACAAAATTAAAATAATGGTTTATGTCCCTTTCTATATTTTTCTCTATCATTTTCTAATTATAATTTTTAAAAAATATAAAAGTAGTTAATTTTATTAAATAATTTTTTTTTTCCATTAAATTTTTCAAAACAACACTTACTACATTTCTATTCCATCTTCAATAAATCTGATCATCAAATCCATAAAATTGATCACATAAACAGTTATTCTCATTATAGTTAGTAAATATAAGTTAGTTATCTATTAGTACATATTAGTAATATTCTATAATTGATAGATGTAATTGATAATTTGAAAACTACACTTCTACACAAAAATGTAATTATGTGATTAACATTTAAACTAATTACATTTAAGAAAAATTACTGAAGTTTGTTTTTAATTCAATCGTTGGTTTTTGTTGATTTAAATTTGCTTTTGCATTATTTTGTAGTTCATTCTTGATTTTTTGATTGTTGCTGGCCTGCTGACTATTACGTATGGCCGCCTCTAATTTTCCTCGGAGTTCAATTGACTGACCCATCAATGTTTTAAATTCTTGAGGATATTTTGGACCTATTTTCATTAACCATTGCAGTGATTGTTCATGTAATTGATACGAATATTTTGAACTGGCTTTCATCATTTCTGGTTCAATCAAGTAGCTAATAAGTATTGGCACCAATAGTGTGAGCATCTGAATTCCTGTAAATTGTAAAAAAAAATATTTATATTTATTAAAATTTTGAAAATTAAAAATGTAGGAAACACTTTTTTGGTTAGTTTTTGGTTAATACAAATTTAAAAACCATAACTGAAATAAGTTACCTTGCAACAAATTTCCTATTCGATGGTAAGCATTAAGTAAATTTAAAAAATTATTGAAGAATAGTTTAAATTGGTTTTTATTTTATTAAAAAGACGAAAGCAAATATATAATTTAAACAACCTAAAAAAAAAATTGGGCTCAACCGGGATTTGAACCCGGGACCTCTCGCACCCAAAGCGAGAATCATACCCCTAGACCATTGAGCCGCTTAATAAATAATTTAATTAATTTACACAGGTTTTGATTTTGAATACCTTTCACTAGCCTCAATATTTTTATATTAATGAGTATAAGTACATTATCATAAAATGATTGCAATTATGGTTAGACTATAGAAAATGAATTAAACTTACTATTTTGTGGTTCAGCTAACATAATCAGGGCCTCAACAGTAGTAATGCTTTCCAATAAGATGTTTAATTCAATATCATCTTTTGGATATTTTGCATTCGGTGCGTATAAGCCTTCAATAACACGAGGTGCCAACGCGTGTATATATGGTGTTGATATTTTTAAATCGGAATTGATAAAAATTGATCGCATTGTTTGGATACATTTCAATTTAACCATTAGATTACTCTCATTTTGTAAACATTGACGAAAATGATTTATGCAAGGAAATTTCAGACTTGGTGTTGATACCAAATTGCCTGGTGCGTGAAGTATAAATACAGCGATTGTTAGCATCATTGTTACCTCATCAACTTTAGTTTCATCGCAACCAGTTTTAGTTAAATCAATAATGCTACCCAATGCAGATTGCAATAATTTTTTCCATTGTGCAGAGCACCGATCATCAATTCCATGCTTATCAGTTGCCATAGTTTTCAAACAATGCAATGCTGCTTGCATTGTACCAGAATTTGCAATAATTGTTTGATCGCTATTTGATTTTGTAGCCATCTCTTTAATAACGCCAGTTGTAAGATATAAAATTGTCGGAAGAATTTGTACAGCACCTATGATTTAAATGAAGGATTATACTTAATCTATTTGAAGTAATTATTTATAAAACAAACCTTGTGGAGAACACAGCTGTGTCAAACTTTCAAGACATTGTAAAGCACTCGCCACTAACATTCCATTGTCTTCACCAATTGTAAAAGTTCCATTTGCATTCATTTTTAATTGTTTTTGTAAATGCTCTGTTGTCAATCTTGTGTTTGAGGATGGATTCATTGTTGGAATTTGGCGTACAAACAAACATAAGCAAACCTCTAAAACGGCGTACACATGAGACTGTCCGGGTACGATATCACCATTCACACCACCTTCAGCCAACAAATCTAGTTCCATATCCATTTCAGTCTTTTGCTCATTATTATCAATAGCAGAAAGTTTTATTTCCTTTTCCTGATCCAATGTTTCTTTAGCCGCTTGAATAGTTCGTTTTAAGATTTCAATACATAAAAGTTGAACATCTAAACTGTCTCGAGTCAAAATTAACCGATGCAATACATTACACAGTTCAACGGCCAGCGATTTATCCCTGAACAATTGTCGACGCGCCCATTCACTATCAAATACAGTGTACAATGCTTGCAAACATGAAATTACAGATTCAAGTTTTTCATTTGATCGTGTACTGCAAATAGCTTCCATAGAAATTCCGAAAATCAAATGAAAACGATCAGCACTCAAACTACCATGGCTGATTTGGTTGTTATTATACGTTGATTTTTGTTGCTCTTCATTGTCGAGTTTGGCTTCATTTTGAGTCTCACTATTTAAATTAAATCTGGTTGCATTAAGCCATAGAGATGCTGCATACAGTATGGGTGGCCATGCTGTTAAATAATGTGGTTTGGAAGAATTCATTGTATCATTTGTATAAAAAGCCCCGCCGTCATGTGGTAATTGACTTGAAAATTCTGGTGGTAGAAGTAATAAAGCGTGATCCTTTAATGCTGCTAACCAATGTTGTGATAAGTTTTCTAATTCCGGTTTTACCAATGATAAAAGACTTTCGCCACGACTTTCAAAGTCTCCAAAGTCATTGGCATCATCACTTACAACTGTAGATGATGTTGTGGTAGTAGTTATTGTTGTATAAGTGAGCGATGTACTTGTTAATTTTTTCAATATTAGACTAGCTGGAGCAAAACCATTTCCTATAAAAAAAAAAGTTTATCAATATGTTAAAAGGTTTGATAATATTTATAATAAATTATTACCTATCATAGCAACAATATAAACTTCAGCCCATGCTTTTAAAATGCTCAATTTTTCAAGAGTGGCCATACTTTCATTGTATAATTGAGTGCTATTAGTTTTCGTATGCAATTTTGTCAAACTTGAAACTAGTAATTGGTGGACCCGACGTAAATCGTTAAGGTCTCGTGCTACCCCTGATCCAATCCATGCCGAACATACTTCACAGGCTGCAGCTGTTACGTGAGACGGTGTATCTGGAGAAAATGCTGGACGAATTGCAGCACCAACCTTAATTATTAAAAGAAGAATAATCAATTTCATCGTATTTTGGAAAACATGAAAATTAAATACAAACCTGTGCTTGGAACTGTTCTAATAATAAATGGCCGGGAAATTCAGGCTCTGGTACACGAGCAAACTTATCAATAACTTCTTGCAATGTTTTTAATCCCTCCAAACGTAAAGGATCTGAATCACTCGTTGCTGCCATAAATGCCATTCGAATTAAATCAGATAAATGCAATATTAAATAATCACCGCGCGATTTTGTCATTTGTATCTCTTTTGCTTGAATTAAATCAAAATGAATAGGATTCGCTGATTCACAAGTACTTATAATTTTTCGAACACATTCAGCAGCAAATACACGTGTCGGCCATCTAGGTTGAACTGCTGGATGGGTTGATTCCTTCTCTTCGGCATGAAATTCAGCCACATCATCGTCATTATCATTTTCATCATCATCGTCATCGTCCGCTGCTGCGAGAGTGTCTTTTATTCCTAACTCTTCTACAACAGTATTATTGGTTTCAGTTGCAACCGTTAGAACATTTTTACATAAAGCCAGCCATTGTGACAAATTATCTGATGCTAATATTTGCAACATGGAATTTAATGTATCATGGATATTTTTTATCATTTCCGCATCCGTTTCTGTATCTAGCATTCCAAATAATACGCCAGGCAGACCTGTGTCGGTAATTATTATGCCATTTGCATCTTCTGTTGTAAGTGTAAGGGCATGTTCGCATACTTCTTTAGCTTCTCGTTGGGCCAATTGACGTAAACAGGCAATGGCTGCTTTACGCAACATGAGATAATTACTCGAAAGTGTTTTGCAGAGCGATGGTACCAAAGTCGATAGATTTACATGTCGTGGAGCAAACAAATGTAGCTGCTGCAAGCATTCCGTAGCCTCCGCTTGCACCAAAGGATCATAATGCGATTGCATAATGGCACATGCACATAATAAGGATGATCTCATAGTGGATATTGTTGTAGTATTACCTTGAAGTTCTGGACCCATTGTAGTGATTACAGCTGACAAAACACGACCCATACATTGATGCACATCCACAAATGATTGTGGTACAGTCAAAAGTAATTTAATGGACAATGATAAAGTTGGTTCAACAAATCCTCTAAACATTGGTCCACCAGAATCGGCTATTAATGAAAGTGCATACAAAGACCATACTTGTACAACTGGTGAGCTTCCATCTTGTGCCAAAGCTAATAAAATCGATACACTTGTATTTAGATGCTGAGATGATCCCATGCCACCCACATATTTATGTAGACAACCCAATGCCAAAGAATGACCAGTTCTCGTGACAACATCGCGGGCAGACTTTAATTTATCAAAACTAGATTGTGCTAATTCAGCAGTAAATTTTGAATCGCTAACGACTTGTGCTATACGTCCTGATGCTTCACCTGCTGCACATCTTAAAATTGGATTGGCACTAACTAAAGCACCAATAATTAAACTAGTTGCACTCTTCTTAACATCATCTTGACCAATACTAGACTTGGTTTCATTCAATCCTTTTAAACCACTTAAAAGTGCAGCAAAGATATTCATTTGTACTGCTTCTTGACGGGAGCTCTTAGCATGCTTTATACATTCGGCAAAATGATCAAACATTTGAATGCGATGCTTGTTCGCAACACGTGGAAATATTAATCCGAATAATGTAACAGACATATCAATAACAGCTACGCCTAAAGGAAGAGGCCCTGGATATAGTGCTGATTTTGGTAATGGCCTGTATAAACAACACTGATCATGCTCTAGTGCACCTGAACCAGCTGCACTGTTTGGTTGTAACTGAAAATATAAATGTATTTATTATATTTGAAAAGTAATGAAATTAAATAATGTTTTATAAATTAACGCCAAAAAATAAATAAATAAATTACAAGTTTGTTGTCTTTGATATTTCAAAGGAATAATGTGGTGCTTAATTTAGAAAGCCAATAAAAAGTAGCAAATGTTATAAATAAAAATATAGCAAAATCTCCAAATCCAAAAATAATTAAATTTCAAAATAAAAAAGAAAATTCATTAATAATAAAGAAAATAGTGTCGTCTGTATTTTCAAATAATAGTCAAGAAAGAAAACAAAAGTTGGTGTGCCAAAAATTCACTCCAACTTACATGTTCCGTATGGGATTTCCTATTTGGTTCCATCTGATCGAAAAATATTTATGAGTGTGTATGTGTGTGTATGTGTTTGTGCTTTAGAAACATTTTCAATAAATTAAATATAATACACATACCTGATCTTCGATTGTTTTATGGTCAGTTTCCTGCAACCAGGTGCCCAATATAATTGAGTCATCTGAATTACATAGATCTCTTAACAATGAATTGGTTGTATTGGCTGGATTTTCGGTTAACGTAAATTCGGCAACAAGCATTCGTAATAAATGTGTATAGGAAGACTCTAAGCTATTTGCTGGCAATAAAGATAACGTTTCGTATAATCGCAATCTAACCATAGCCGCTGGTGCTTTTAAATGTTGACCGTATGATTTTAAAACCGAAGATAGACTAAGAATTTTTAAAATAAAATTATTACATTTTTATGAAACATTTTATTTTTTCACAATTTTTTAACTTACTTTACAAGCATGGCTAGTGCACTTTCAATTGGTGTTAAAAGTCGACGAGTTATATCATCTGTCAATAATTCGGAGCAATGCAAAAGGAAACTATGCATTACAGATAGAGCACCAGCTCGACCTTCTAATGTAACTTGCCAAGTAAATGCATCACCTCTAGCCTTTTCAGATTCCATTTCTTTACCAGACCTTGGAAAAGAATTCCGCCACAGTAGTAGCATCCGTGGCAAAAGACCTTTAACAACTGGAACACCTGTTTTGGGTTTAACATATTTTTTTTAAAAGTTATTTAGTTTAAATTATTAATTGATCCAATACCTAAAGTCATAATGGCTCCAATTAATAGCCAACCAGCCTGAGTACGATTTAATGATAATCGGCTGTTTTGGCTAGCAGATCGCAATAATTCTTCAGCAGTATTAAAAACAATTTTTCCTTTTGTATGTGGTATTCCCAATGGTGATAATCTCACACTCCCGAGTACAGCTGCTAAAGCTCCACTATACCCTGAAATTGCTTCCGGTGATGAGCGCATTGTTTCAATAGCTTCAACAAATCGATCAATCAATGGGGTTATTTGGCTTGGTACTGCGACACAAATACACCTGTAACAGATACATTTAATGAAGAATTGAATACGATTTTATATAAATTAAGTAATAAGTTGAACTATTTACCTCAAGCACCATGCAGCAGCTAAACGAGCAGCTGAACAAGGATGTGTTAAAACTGCGCAGGTTGCATCAATAAAATTCAATGAATGATCGGTTAATAAATTTTGGGAAGTGGTTCCTAAGCTCAATACTAAGCTTCCAAGTTCCTGGAGTGCGCAAACAAGTAAATGTTGGCTAAAAAGTGTTTCTTGGTTGGAATCTTTTGCATTTTCTGGATTAAAATCAATTGAATTCATCTGTTTGGCAATAATATGTACCAGCTCTTTACATGCAGAAGTTTGAGCTTTTTCTCCTAACATTTTACCAATGACTGATCGTAAAATAAAATTAATGCATTTTCGAGAATATACAGCATCAACATGTGACGATGCGGCCTTTGGATTTGCTACCAAATCCAAAACATGGGTTAGGAATGTTTGAAGATTACGTTCAAGCCATGAACCACCCATTGTTCGTACAAATACAACGTAAGCATGAGTCACACCAACTCTAACTTCTCGATTTACACCAGATGTTCCTTTTATCATTTCGCCGGTTCCTTTTAAAAATGAGACACCGCCACGTAAAAATCCAGACATTAAAATACCAAATGCTTCATCTAAAGATGTGGGACGCAATGATTTATTTGCTTGTCCTTGAGCTTGAATAACAGCACCTTTGTTTGATACTTGCTGTTGTTGTTGAGTAAATGCAATCAAAGTTCCAAGTAATTTAGCTACAGCACAACGAACTTCATAATTACTGCCGTCGAATGCACGGAAGCATAATGTGGCCACATTTTCAAGCTCAGTCGTATATAAAAATGGTGCATGATTGATCATTTCCAGTAAACATCTAGCGGCCGCAACTCGAACCGCCATAACACGATCAGTCAAACAATGTTTTGTTGCTTTATATATTTCTTTGTGTACATTTGATATGGCCGTATCCATACCGGCACAAACTTTTTCCAACGTAATCATTATTTCTATACGCATTTGGGATTCAGCACTTTTTAGTGATTTTATCAAAATTTGAACCGTCTCTTCATATGAACGACCCATCATTCGACCCAATTTCTCATACATTGATCCAACACAGCAAATTGCAGCCCTATTAATTTATTCAAAAATTAACAATTGATCTTGCGTTGTGTGATGAACAATTACAAATAAAAAAAGATTTTATTTGTGATGACTCAACCGAACAAATATGTTGTTTTTTTTTTATTTCAATTGAAGCAACACAATATAATTTTTTTATGTTTATATATTTATTGATCAGCAATAAATCATTTCAAAATTATTTATATATAAAATTAATTATGTCAACAAAAATATAGAAATTTTAATAGAAAATAAACTTTACTAACATAATTTTTTTTTACTCACAATTTAGTTGGTAGAAAACTTGGTGAGTCATCTTTATTCTTCAAAATGTCATTACATTTATTCACTGTATCGAATAGCAGAAATGTGTCACCAACAGAAAATAATGTTGACAAACAACTGGCTAATAATTTTCTAGTTGGTGGTCCAGGCGATCCTTGAATATGTGATGTTAATTGCTCTACTAGTTTTTTCTGGCATCCTTTTATGTCCGACTGTAAATAACAAGCAAACATTTTAAATAAATTATTTATATTCTGAATTTTAAATTGGTGATTTTTTCTTCAATAATATTTACCTTTTGTGCAGCCACTAAAACTTTATCGAGAAATCGTAGCCATTCAAAAACGAACACAGGTTTCTTTTGTTCGGGTATTTGTTTGAATGCTTCCTCGTTCAATGTTAAACTATGTGATAATTCCATGTTGATATGATCTTCTTGATATTTGGATGAAAATGATAATTTGCTGAAATTTCAACAAAATATATTAGTATTTAAAGGAAGCAAAAAAATTCAATTTGAATACGCATAAGCTATAATATTACTTAGGAATAATATTGATTAAAATTTATGTAGATTTAAATGGTGTAAAGCCATATGAGATATACTTATATGTGATGGAAGCAGTGGCTAAGCCTTACATTCAAAAGAGAATAAAATACGACAAGTATGTTGGGTGGACAATACGTGCATTGTCCATCCAATTGGTTTTTTATCAATAACTATGATGAAATTCAGTACTATCAAATCGTTTTCAAATAAATATAAAATTTCCAATAAAAACAAAATAAAAAGTGTGATTGGTTTGAGTTTGTGTGTGGAAATGTATAATTTTACACTTTGACCATTTTCACATTAATAAACAATTATATTATTTATGTATTTTATATTTTGCCCTAATTAAATGTAGTAATAACAGTTCAAAAAAAAGGTTACAAATAAAATATACATTTCTTGAGGACAAAAACTAATGAATGAATCTTCAATTTAGTTTAAACTTCGGAACGTGACGAAGTAGCTGCTTTTTTTTAATAATTAAAGTGAATTTTAGTAATTTGTGTTCAGTGAATATGGTAAGATTTTCATTAATTTGATAATGCATTTGATAATTTAACTCTCAGATTTCATGTGAAAATGAAGACTCAAACAAATCATATTGGTTGGAAATACTTGATTTTGAAAATAGTGAATGTTTTGTTGTATTGACTTGTGAATGTGCCCTGAATAATTTATGAATAGATATGTGAATAAACTAATATTGTTGAACTTAAATCTATTCAATTTAAAAATGTTGTGTGCGATATTTTTTATATTTCAGATGCTGAAGACCGTTTTATCAATTTTATTGATAAATACAATATTATGCGATTCAATAAATCTGTATTTTGAACCTAAGGATGACATGGATGTAAGTAAAATATAATAAGTTATTTGTTGATATAAATATTAAATTCGTGTGCGCCATTTGGAATAGACTAGCGAAAGTAGCGTAAAAGAGATTGTATTGCAAATATATCATGGACTCTCAGAATATGGTCCTGCAGTTTATAACTGCTTAAAATCGGTACTACACAATGAAAACAAAGTGGTGGGTATGGCGTATGAGACCACCAATAATATACAAAATAATAATGGCATATCTGAAATTGGTTATGATAAGTTGGATAATAATTTTGTTGAAGCACCAGCGTATTACAATAATGTTGATGTAATGGATACAAGAGTACACGATATACCGTTATTACTATTTTCAAATGGTGAATATAAATCTGAAATAAGGTATCCAGAGGAATATAATATTGATGAGCACATTTCAAGACCACCACCTCAAGTAAGGCATTCACAGAATATTGTAAGTTTATTTATGATTATTATTATATTTTTATAGTTACACCCCGATAGCACTAGATATAATTGGCAAGAAAATTATGATGATAACCATCATGCAAATTATATACCATATAATACTGCAGAATATATTAGTAATAACTTAGAGAAAATGGATGGTTCCTCCGCAGGAAGTAGATCATTTACCAAAAAAATGAAAAAAGTGATAAAGCACATATATAAAGGTTAGGAACGATTTTGGCGATTTCTGAATTTTATTATTATATATAGAAATATATTCTCTTTAAAAAAAAAATTGTTAATAATAATTTCGTATTTTCTCTTCTTTATTTCATTTGTTACATTTTACATTGTTAATGTAATTCATAAATTGGTATTTTATAAATCTCACAGACACATATCTTTAATTAATTATATAAAATCTTTAACACTACTCAATTTTTTAGGTTACAGTGCTGTAAATGCTGCAGGTGAATAATTTCTTTTTGTAGCTGTAATTGTTTGAAACGTCACAAATCTATTTTTTGATTTTAGGTAAATATTCTGGTGGCAATTATCATGGTAACGGATATCATGGCTATCAAGTAAATCCAGGTGTGTATGAAAATTTTACAAATCTGTATAAGTCTATTTATTGACTCCAATTTGGTATAAATGGTTATATTTAATAATTTTTTTGTTCTTTATTTATTCTAAATTTAGCTGGCGGTCATATTTATAACAGTGGTGGATATGGTTCAGGTAAATTTCATTTATTTGTTGAATATTAAGATAATAATTTCTAAATTGGTTTTAATTTAAAATATTAGGCAGCTATCACGGTAATGGTTATCACAGTGACCCAGGTTTGTTGATCTGGATACTTATCCATAAATTATTATTATTTATCATTAAGATTTAATCATATTTTCCTTCTTTATTTTTTTAATCCACATTTAGTTAGAGGTCATGGTTATGGCAGTGGTTATGGCTATGGTCCGGGTAGGTTTCATTATATTTTAGAGCCAAAAATAATTCTAAATAATTTAACATTTTCAAAAATTTTATTTAAAATTTTAGGTGACTATCACGGTAGTGGATATGGTCATGGTTAGTTTTATATTTTATTAAAATTAGTTTTGAAAATATATACAGATTGCTTTCTTCTTGTAGATTTTGTATTTCTTTCAAATATTTTTCACAATTTTAGGTCGCTCTGGTTTTTAGGCAAAGCGAAGAAGAATTTCCGTTATCTTGTTTGCTAAATCAAATTTATTTGGAAAGGATTTCTAACATTGGATTTGAGGCAACGTTTTCAATGGAAATAACCAGCAATAGAAAGCAAATTTATATATTTGTATTAAATGTGAATAAAAAAAAAAGATGATTGTAATTAACTATGATGCATTTATTTGATATTTATTTTGTTTATTTTTTTAAATCCAAAAACTTTTTCTAAATAAATAATAACCAATATTTTAAAAATGAAATACAATACACTATAGGAGCTAAATTCCTAGCCACGTATGAGAAGATAAAATAAATAAATGAAAATAGAATCATTGATCCTTTTAGATGTTTTATATTCACAGGCAACTAAAATAGCATAATTTTATACGCATTGAACCTTTCCTTATTACATAGATATATTGAAATAGACAAATATTTACCATTTGTACATGAATGTATTTAGTTAACTCATTGTTATAGTTAATTGAATTGAAAAAGAATAAATATTTATTAGAGTGTGCCATGTAACTTATTAAAAAAGATTCTCGCACACAACAAATAACGACTACTTTAATGAATAGATTTATTTGTCGGACGAAAATTGATTGAAATTTTTTCCATGTTGTATCAATGATAATTAATGTCAATTCAAACAAGACTTTATTTATATAATTCAATGATTTCAATTACAGAAAATTTATTAAATTTGAACCAAATACTTTTCATCTATTGTTAACCTTTTCAAGAGAAATTAAACATTAAATGAAGCTTTTAATTTGACGAGAATAACAAATGTGTTCATTGTATGAATTGACATTCACCTTCAACTCGCAAATATTTTTTCCAATTAAAAAATCTCTTTCAACCTCAATGAAATTTATGCATAAGCTGCGTTAATTGAATTGAATAAAGGAGAACAAAATGATGTTATCGTAATAGCCGAGAAAAGAAATTTGCTTAAATGTCGTGAATTTATTTACAAAGAATGTCAAAACAATAACATAATTATTTGAATATTAATATTTTTTTTATGTATTATGTATTATTACTAATAATAAAATAATTAAAATTTATGATATATGAAGAGATCAGAGCCAAAGGTGACCAACTGACATTTTGGATTGTTATGAGTTAGATAGCGGAAATAGTAATGAATAACTACAAAATTATTATCACCAATTTTTAACGATGTTGAGGTATGAGGTGACAGATTTTTTTTTCCATCAATCAAACATTTTCATTTGTATGAAAAATGCCTAATATTTAATTTTCAAATTCAATTTTCTTGAAATGAAACAAATGTCAGTATATATATATATTTTTATTTTTTTTTGCTTTTATTATATCTACAGCTTAAGTATTTTATTTTCTAACAATACAATACGTATTATGGTTATGTCTCATAATTTGTAGGAAGTTAAAAATGTAACTGAATGCTTTGATGGTAGGTATCTTAATTGCATTTAAAATTACGGAATGTAACAAAAATCTAATAATTACTAGGATAGCGTGACCTTAATAAATAAATAACGATATAATTTTATAAATACATATTAGAGAATCTCATCGATTTTACTTTATCAGTGAAGTTCGACAGATTTGGTATGAACAATTAATAATTTAGTGTGCTCAAAATTTTTGTGAATACAGAAAATATTAAGATAACGAAATTTGTATAAATGTACCATTCGTCACATTGCGTTTGCAATTAAGCAACCATGATAAGAAAAACCGTTTGTTTATATATTTATATATCATTGTTACTTGCACAATATCGGACAGCAATAACTTCTAAATATATTTTCAAAATGTCCATTAAATTAACCATCCAATGTAACTGAAAAATAATAAGTAAACATTAAAAAATATGAAGAAAAAAAATCGAGAAGGATTGATTGCTGACATATAATGTTAAATGTCTATACTATCAAATTACATATTTTCTTTTTTTAGAAATAGTATTTAATTACAAACATCAGACGAATAGAAATTCATAAGCCTCAATAAAAAGAAAATACTATATTATATTAGTAATAAAAAGCTATTAATAATAATACATATATAAAGCAAATATCCTGTTTAATTATTAAGGATACTTGTCTAAGGAATGAATTCAATATTGTTTTTGGGTAACTTTGCATATATATATTTAATAAAGTTTTACATCCGTGCTTCACATGAGTGCTTCACCCACCGCTGATGGACAAAATCTCTAGTTAATACTAAAAGATGAAAGAAGATAACATTTTCGCAGAAAAAAATATATTCAAATCCATACTACCTACTCGGCACGTTCTCCAAATATTCACAAAGTTCGCATTCAAAATTAAATATCCGGAAGCAAAAAACCATTTTTTTTTCAACTTTGAGAAAATATACTTTGAAAATAAAGTAAATTAGAAATTATATTTATAATTCTCATGGTTTTCTTTTGGTGATTTTTAAATCGAAAATTAAAAAATGGTTGATATTCTTTAAATAGCGTTTAAATAATAAAAAATAAAATACTACCGTGAAAATGTTCCAAGCGTCAACAACATAAATGTTTAATAGAAAGCTGAGTATTTTTAAATTATTATTTGTACAAAAAGCTGGTAAATGAACTACAAACACACGAATAAATTAAAGCTGCTTTTAATATTTAAGTGGTGGCTTTTTCATTATAAACATTTTTTGTTTGTTTGCGGTTTCAAATTAAATGTGAAAATTGAAATAATTTTTTTTATTCTCATTAAAATTTTGAATGTAACTTTCACATAAAACTATTGCTAAGAATAATTTACAAGATAAAAACAATGAGGACAGAACGCATTTTATATTATATAAATACATTATTTTTTGATTTAATACATTTCTTTTATAGAATATTAAAATTAGATTTAAGTTATGTTAAAATATCGATTGCAAATTTTTGATCAAACAACATATCAATGTGCATTTTTGAATTTCAAAAACTATATTCTAGAAGAATCCGGTGCTACAAATTGTCTAAATAACTACTGATTAATTTAATTTAAACAATTATATGGTTCAGCCACCAATTCGACTTATAATCAAAAATCTATGCTGTCTGTAGTAAATATTTTTTAAAAAAAAATAATTTACTAAATGTAGCACATATATTTTTTAGGAAAAATTTCAATTCAAACATTATTATTTTGAATTAATCCAATTCTGTTGCATGTGCATAATTGTAATTATACTTAGTAATGCAATGATGAAACATAATCCTAATGAATTGATATCAATTCGTAGATTTTATATTATAAAAAAAAAAAAAAAATTGATATAAAAATTATTGTTGTTTAAATATTTTCACGAATAGACAAGTTATATTTTCATTACTTTTTTTTTCACCCAAAGTGCAGCAATATTTTTTAAGCAGAAAAATTAGCCAAGTTCATATTTTAATATAAATTGCTTTAAGACGAGCAATCAATTTTTAAAATTAGTTTAAATGTAGAAGCCCGAAGTTACAGTTGTGTGTCAATATTAAAAGGAAACGAAATAGAAACTAATTTGTGATTTAGTGCTTTTTGCATTAAAATAATTCGGTTCTAATATGGTAAGATTAATATCGGATCAGGTTCATAAACCCTGTTTAAGTAAATTTTCTTTCCTTAATCAACATTACATTCATTAAATTTTAAGTTATATTGAGTTACTGGGTTTTAAATACGGTGAATGTTTTGTATTGACTTGTGAATGTGAATTTTGTAAATAAAAGTTGAATTAAATTTAATCGCTTCACTTAAATCCGCTAAATTTAAAATGATTACCGAAATATTTTTCTATTTTAGATGTTTAAAAGTGTATTATCGCTCTTATTAATAAATACAATATTATGCAGTCCAATTAATCAGTATTTTGAGCCTGAGTATGACATGATTGTAAGTAAAATAATATATAAAAAATATAATGAGGGAAATAACTGATTTCTAATCTACTATTTCGATTAGGCTAGCGAGAGTAGCATGAAAGAGACAGCACATAGACTTTATCAGGAACTCCAACCACTTCTTCGTGCAGCTTATGAGGGCTTCAAAGCGGAATTAATTCGAAAATTACAAGGTAATATTCACTATGATATTCATTCAGACACATCAGATTTCGAACCGCATGATGAAGGAATAGTAAACATGATTCCGTATGAAGCCATTGATATATATAATAATAACGGTATGCTCGAAAATGGATTTGGTCACAACTATGTTGGAGCACCAATGTCTTACAACAATGAACCTAATAATCATGGTTGGTTCGAAAATGGTAACGATAGAATTAATCATAATCTAGTAGGAGCATCAATATATGAGAATAACGGACATACATCGGAAGCAGTACCGTACAATAAACAGATACGACCACCTACAAACGGAGAACATAAGTCAGAAATGTGGAATCCAATAACACCGTATCTTTCATTCCTTGAGGGATATCATCCATATTCCGATGGACGTCGTCCATATGCTCAAAGTTGTCAATGTAGCTATAACTATAATCCTAATCCTCCACAAAATCCAGAAGAAAATCACGTTTCAATGCAAATGCCACTTCACCATACCTTGGATCATTACGCTTCACAAGCTCATGTGAGAATAACTTAAAAATGTTACTTTTCTTTCGATTATTTAAGTTTGATTATAATTATTTTTATTACCAGGATGTTAATACTGAAAATTCACAGCTTTATTCAGATGGACATTCCTTAGCGCACGATCATAACGCAAATGATGTACAATTGGGAGCACCTGGACCAATTGTAAAAGAAATTATGAAGGAGAAATTAAAAAGCAAGATTGTTAATGGTTGGAAATGATAAACTTTTCTATTGTTTTAATTTTATTTAAAAGTAAATTTTCTCTAGCAAGAATTCCATTTCTTTAAATTTCCTTTCTAAAATATCACTTTTTTTCCATTTAATTTATCAAATTTTATATTCTTCCATTTATTTAAGAAGGATTATTAATGTGTATCATGAACATTTTTTCAAATATAAAATCTTTAAATGTTTTTAATTTAGGTGGTGTTGCTGGTAAATTTTCTGCAGGTAAGTTTAATATTTCAAAAATTACTAATTTCTTATTAATGTGAGTAAAACTTATTTATAATTTTAGGTGGTGTAAAATATGCAGGAGGTCAGTTATATATTTATTAAAAATAATTTGCAAAACTTTAAATTTATTGCAAACTTAATAATAATTTTTTATTTATTTTCTATTTAGGTAGAGTCGGTGGTATTGGTGGCGGTAGATTTTCTGCAGGTGAGGCTCTTAAAGGTATTTTTTTTAAAAAAAATTAAAAAAAAATTATTAATATTTAAAGGTGGAGTGAAATATGGCGGTGTTAAATATGGAGGAGGTGAGTTTTATTTCAATTTCAATTAATAAATTGAATTAATTTGAATAATTATAAAATTGCTAATTCCCCACATAGTCGCAGATGTTGGAGGTGTTGAAGGTGTTGCAGATGTTGGAGCCGTTGAAGGCGTTGCAGGTGTTGGAGGTATTGGAGGTGTTGCTGGATTGTCTGCAGGTGAGTTTCATTCCACTAGTGGAAATTTGTTAAAAACTGTCTAATTTCTTGATAATTTCAACAAATATTGATTTAAATTTTAGGTGCTGTAAAATATGGCGGTATTAAATATGGCGCAGGTGAGACTTCAGTTAATTAAAACAAATTTAAAAGATTCAAATTTTATATTTATTCTCATAGTAAATATTATTTACTTTTTAATTTCAATCATGTATTTTGCGTAATTCTAGGTGGCTTTGGAAAATAGGTAAACTTTTATTCTAAAACTGAAATTTAAAGATAAAAGAGATTTCTTAAATCATATTTACCAACATTAGGAAAAAAAACGAAGAATAATATTGAACAAAAACCTTGGATTTGGTGTGGCAGAACTTTAGATCAAATGGCCGGCTTACTGCCAATAATAGAAATCATAAATTAAATTTGTATTTAAAGTGAATAAATGATAATATGTTTTTCGATTTAAAAACATTCTTATTTTCTTAGTATTGATTTAAATATTCTATAGTTGAAAAAAAAATTCACGAAAATACAATAAGAATAAAAGTCGTCGACACGTATGACTCACACACATATAAGACGATTAGGTCGAAATAAAATTGGAAAAAATCTACATACAAAAATCTATAATCATCATACTATGTACATAATAATAAAGAAAAAAACCCAAAATAGCACAAATTTGCGCTGTGCTTTCCTCATTTTTATAAATAAAATATCCACTATTTTTTGTGAATTATTTATAAATAACAAATGTATTAATTATTCCCTTCAGATAATTGAATAGAAAAAGAACACAAATTTATTAGACTTCCACATGCAACTTATTAAGAAAGGTTCTCGCCCACAACAAATAGCGACTAAACCCTTTAATACATTTACCTTCGTGCATCATTCAATATTCGACGAAAATTGTTTGAAAGATTTTCCATGCTGCATCAATGTTAGTCAACGTCAATTTAATCAAGACATCAAATTTATGTTATTCATTCAATGATCTTCTTATTACTGATTTCTTTTTCTCTTTTTCTTTTATAAGTATCACTAATTTCTTATTTATTATAACAAATACATTTAAAAATGTATAAAATATTGAATACGCTACTTAATTTTAATAGGGAACCAGATGGCTCATTGCAGTTAATGTTATTCTGTTATTCACTTTTGTTTATAAATTAAAAAAATCTCTTAAAACCTCAACGTAATTTATGCTTAAACTGTATACTAATTGAATAAAAATTCGTTATGTCGAGTATTATACGTCGTAATAGCGACGATTAAAAATTCGGTTTAAAGGATGTGAAATAATTTTGTAGCAATTAGTTATTATTTAACTATTTATTCATAACACGCAATTTTTAATTAATAAATTATACCGCGTTTATAAATAAATATTATTCAGAGTATGTATGATTAAATCAATTGTAAGTGTTAAAAATATTTAAATTTTTATTAATATCTTCCATTTAAAATCAATGATGTAGTCGACTCCGCGTCTGAATGTCTACTATCGAACTGGCTACTGACTGCTGCAGAATCAAAGAAAAAAGAAAATGTTCTTTGTATATAAAATAATATAGAATAGATATATTTTGAAATGAAAGAACATAATATGACTCAGAAGTGTAATAAAATACATCGTTCAGTTGCGCATAAAACCATTTTTTTTTTTTTTTATTATGTATTTTATTTTGAATGCCCAAAATATTGTATGTGGTTATAGAGGATTATTATATATTT
The DNA here is from genome assembly GCA_011634745.2 of Catotricha subobsoleta. Taxonomy (NCBI): domain Eukaryota; kingdom Metazoa; phylum Arthropoda; class Insecta; order Diptera; family Cecidomyiidae; genus Catotricha; species Catotricha subobsoleta. The sequence continues at coordinate 19,282 of JAABKK020017465.1, forward strand.
CAGTAATGCAATATTATGTATCATAATTTGTAAGAAGTTAAAATTGAAACTCAATACGATGATTAATCAGTTATCAGATGGTAAAGTATTGTAATTGCATTTAAAATTACGCAAATGAACTAATATTAAATAAAGTGGCTAACAATTATGCTGAAATTAGTGAACCTGAATGAAATTAAAACAATAATTCCATTTAAATAAATACCAATTTTATTTTTATTCACTTTAGGATTTGATTTGATTAAATTTTGTAATATATTCTTGATTTTATTATTTTAAATTACTCTGTGAGAAATTAAGATTGGTCAAATTATCAAGTTTACACTGAGTTAATAACAACATTCTTGTTGAAGTGAATTGAACTGTATTTACGTTGCTATTACAATTGGGTTATGTACCCCCCCCCTTCCAAAGTTCTTTAATAACATAGATATTATAGAGATTTATATATTATATATAGTTAATAAATAACGATGAACATTTTATTTTGTGGTCATCCATTAGAATTTTTCATTGAAGTAAAAAAGTAAAAAAAAAAAAACGTCTTGTATATTCAATTGTTAATATAGTATGTACTATTAAA
>JAABKK020017476.1:0-19864 GCA_011634745.2 Catotricha subobsoleta
CAAAAATCACTCCCATATCACCGAAGCGTATTTTGAGAATTCAAACACGGTGATATCACGGGTATTTTACCTACTCAGGAGTGATCAGTGTAAATCTGTTTATTGGGTAAGTTAAAGCCAAAACCATTAAATATGCTAAAATCGGGCATCAGTAGCAGTGCCATATTGTTAAATGTGATTTTAATTTTTTAAAAAATAAAAATTTAGATAACAACACGTAGTTGTCGGTGTACCTTTATAATTAGAGATATCTACACTGCTATAATTACCTATGTTATTTCTTTATGACATTATGATGTAATTAGTAGTTTTTTTTTTTTTTTTAGAAGTTAACCAAGAAATGAATTCTGTTGTTTTTAATTTAAGATAATCCATCATCAAGTATATTTCAAAGATCAGTGTTTCGTTAACACACAGGTTATATTGCTTATTTGCTCTTTGACGTCAACTTGTTTACTTTGTAATTTACATAATTACACAATTTTTTTTGAAAAACATTTTTATTTTTTGAACACAAAAGAAAAAACTTGTGAAATTTTCATGTTAAGGAAGAAAAGCAACAAAAATAACAAAAAATAAATTGAGCACTTTCAGTTCTTTTTTTACGGTAATTCATTTCCGACAAAAAAAAAATTACCATAAAGAAAAGTTTATGTTTCGTTGTCGTCCTCTTCGTCGTGGTTGTCGTCAAAATCATTGTCGTCACATCTACTATTCACTTCCAACGTTTCCATTAAAGGTTTATTACAGATATTTTTAAACACGAGGAAATACATTCACGGAGGGCAATAACACTGTATTATCACTAATCCCTGGTGTTGTTTTATTTTTTTTTTTTTTTTTTTGTTTATTTTCATTTTCATTTTATTTTATATCACTTAATGTTTTCTATAGGATATACCTACCATACCTACTCTATTTTAATGCATATGTACCCGCGTTCCATTAAATAGTCAGAACCAGAAGAAAATTTGGCTGATATTTCAAAAGACCATACATATAATGATAGTATGGCACCGTCAGTAAATTGCTAAGGTAAATCTTTTCGCATTTTTTTTTTCTTTACCACAAAAAAAAACAATTTAAGCTTAATTCCATGTACTTCTTGCCGGTTATTTCTGCTGATAAATATAAGAATTTTTGTTTTCCCAAAAACTTTTTACTTATCCACAATTCTTTCTACTGTTCTTTTCTTTATGGATTTATATGTAGGTTAAATTAATGTTATATTAAAGAAAAAAAAATCAGCAATGATAAAAAAAAAAAATAAAAAAATAAAAATAGTTTTGCAACCTAGAAAGCCATTCTCAGTACGAATTATATAAATAGTATTTACAAAAGTAGAAATAAAAGTTTAAAACATTTTGTGTGACTTTGTATTCCGCGTTTTCTATACTTGTGTTTATATCTCTGTGTCTGTGCGTATATATAAAAAATATTGTTTATTGAAGTAGAAATATAGAAAAATTTCTCAACTGGAAACTCTATGTATGCCGAATAGCCATTTTTATTTTCTTTTCCAGAACATAATAAATAGCATATAGCTAATTGCTATATATACAATTACATTACAACTGCTTGTACTTTACCGTCTTCCAGGCTATAAGCGATAGGATATATTATAAAGTTAATATGTGTGAATTTTGGTTGAAAAAATTTAATGTTAAATTAAGCAGAAATACTTTTCAACCTGAGATATTAACTTCTGATTTATTGAAATCGCAGGTGCAGTGAGGCAGTCGTCGTTCAAAAACTTTTCCACTTTGTATAGTTTTTCATTCACATAAATTTTAACACTTGGGTCTGTAAAATAAAACAGAATTTTAAATTCAAATAGTGGATTTGCTACCTTGAATTTATGGAAACTATTTACAGACGATTTTATTAAGACAATAACAGTATAAAAACGATATATATATAATATTACATATATTATTATGAACTGTGTACATTTTTTATACATTTGATTTTGTTTTTTTGTTTTTTTTTGTTGTTATAATGAACCCATGTTATTCCCATCAGTCAATAATAAATCTAATGGTAGTAATAAATCTAATTTCATATAATAAACGACAGTTAGTGACTATGAGTGGCATATTACTTAAATCTACGTATAATTATTGTTAACTACATGAATTATATAAAATAAATCCGTAGAGGTGATAATGAGTTTATCAGCGTTATAGTGTGAAATGAAATCAATTAAATTATATATGATATTTTATTTTTTACGTATTTTATAATGTTGCCGAAATAGTAATAGAATCATGTACCATACGTAAGATATAAATATATATAAATATATATCAAACACAAGAATAAATATCATGATGTATATTTAAATTGAAAATGAAAAAATACTCGATATATAAATAAATATATAAAACGAACATTTATATATATATGAAATTCATAAATTTATAACGATGATCATATACATTAATATATAATATATGTGTAATACCATAAAATAATCTAGTAAATAATATTGCGTGTTCCATTATGATGTTTTGACCTTTCATTAAAATGTTGCTATGAAAATCATTCTCATTATAAAAGTTATAATAAGAAGATGTATTTGATGTTTATTTATGGAAAAGTTAAATGTGGTCACATATTTTATTTTATTTCTTTTTGATGCTGAAATTAGTTATTTTCTGTATTGGATTTTAATTTTAGTTCTCTTTTATTTATATATATAGGCATGGTTGCTGACATAAATTTAGATTGAAGATGTGAGTTTTGTTGATTCTTAAGAATAAAATAATATAATATCAATGATCGATGCGTTTATGTCATATTAGCTTAGAAAATTATATTGCAATGAAAATGGAACACATCTAATAGCATTTAATATATAGTGTTCATTTCATTCTCATACAGTTGTCTTAATTAATATCGAACATTTGGCGTTTGTTGATTTTATGTTAAATTTACTTTAGCTAAAAATAACCTTACGATTGAATATGAAAAAGAAAGGGATTAAGATGTTTTTCTTTTTCTTTTTTTTTTTTTTTCCTTACCTATTCTTTTATTTAATCCAATACAATTGCGAATTTCATAGTATATAACAACATGCAATCGATTTAATATTTTATAGAAAACATTAAACATGAAAGGTGAAAATAAATTTCATTATCAATATGTGCCGTCGTCCATTTTAAATTTAAATGGAATGTTACCTATTACACAATTTGAATAGGAACAAAAAGAACAAATTATTTCTACCAAGAATGGCTTCTATTGTATATTTTTCCATTGCTCTTTAAATTGCTTTGACCTATTTAATAATAAATAAATTTAAAAGTAATATATTTTTTCTCGTTATATATATGCAATTTCTCTGAAAGAATATCTATAAGTATCAACCTTCGCCTTTGCATACCAAAACTGGTAAATTTAGGGGAAGTTGACTATTTTATTGCAATATAGTAGACAAGCTCACAAGATACTGTTTTTTTTTTTTAATTTAAAATACGAAATTGAAACGAAATGTTGGGCTTTACTCAATCAATCAATAAAATATTCAACGCATATTATTCACTGTGGAATAATAAAAATGAAACTCTTAGCTTACCCATTTACTGTGCATTTTTCCAGTAGAACAAATATACAATGCTCAATACACATTGCTTAAGGTTATCTCATGATCACGGCCAAATGGAGTACCTTTGAAAGAAAACCTTAAAATTATGCGATAATAATAATTATTGTTATGCGCCTATTCTTCAAAAAATAATTCAAATTGACTTAAAAATTAATGAATTAGCGTTAAGTAAACATTTTTATTTAATGTGTGAAATTGATTGTTGTAGTATTATCACTCATCAAGGTCACAAACTGTACAAGTATAATACGCTAACAACCATCAATATCGAAAATAGATCATAACGAAAATCTATAACGCTCCAATATCTACTATTTCATGCAATACTGTGATATCAGGAGACCATATCGCATTTATAGACGTATGAGATCATCCCGATATTGAGTACTCGAGAGACCAGGGGTAAAGAATATATCGACGGCTTAATGTCAATAGGACGTAACCAACAAATTGGTTTCACATGTAAAATAATGTAACTCACACCGTATACCGTACCGTTACGGTATTTTGTATATGAAACCAATTGTTGGTTACGCCCTATCGACAGTAAGCCGTCGATATATGGAAATCGATATCGACGCTCTTTTCCGACATTAATCCTATATAGAACTGTTATCAATTGTTATTTGGGTGCTTATAACAAATATTTATTGAGCTCAGAACTGATGCACAAAAATAAAAATAAAAACTACCTATTTTCCGCTATTTATGAAATATTCACATAATCGTACATAGCTAAAAGTAAAATTGAATGAACATCAGTTTAAAGGCGACTGTTTAAATTACGTTTCTATACCAATTTGTATTCTCTCAATAATATTTTTTTTGCCCATTATCCTTTTGTCCTTAGAAAAAAATTTCAAGCATTCTATTCTATTGTAGGCAAGAGAATGAAAAAGTATTATAAAATAAAGTAATATTTATGTATGTGCGCACATGATTCATTTTGCTAATTACTCTGCTGGTGTGCTATGCAAATGAAAATATCTCCATTAGTCTTTTCCGGTCTTTTTAAAATTCAGTTGTTATCTCATAAAGCATATATCATCGCATCGTTTCGTAATGTATTCTTCGTTTCATATGATTATAGATATATGTTCGCTGTATGTTTTACATCAACTAGTATATTATCCGAAATCGTTATTTGACTAACATAGAATAGCCGGCACAATTTAATGCTGTATGTTCAGTATCCGGTGTAGAGCTATAGAATTAAATGAGATACTAGTGGGTAAATCGAATCGGTACCTGAATATTTCTTACAAGCTTTTTAAGATTCATATTTGTACTCATAACCGTGTTATTATATGTTATGGAATAGATTATACACATTACACATATATATATATATAAAAAGAATTTAAAATAAACAAAGGTACCTGTTTACATATTAATAACGATATTCATAGTACATCCACTGTTGTTGTACTTACATCTAGAGGTGCCTTACTATATAAAACATTTTATGCAAATGCAAGAAAATTCAAAATTAACATTTTACATTTTTATATTATGTTTCAATGTTTCATGCTATACATTATTCATTAAAACAAAAACAAAGGAAAAGAAAAAGAATAAAAACCATACAAAATAAATCAAGCGAATATATTCGTAAAATATATACAAAAATGTATACAGCAGCCAACAGCGATGTATATAAACTTAAACATGTAACACACACACACACACATACACAACATTGGTAAATACTAAATATAGAAGAAATATATATAAAAAAAAAACAACAAGAAAAATAAAAGCATCAAAAAAGCTTAAAGGCTTTTCAGTCCAGCTAAAGAAATCAATCTTTGTACTATTAAAATCCCACTTGATCCCCTTCTGCCGCCTACTTTGATTTTCGCCTAATACTACTTCTTTTAAGCATTGAATAATACTACCAGTATTAGCTTTGCTAAATATTTGCTTCTTCTTTCTTTTTTTTTAGTTTTATGGACAAGCTTTTCCTATGTTAAAAGATTTAGCAACACACATCTATTTAACAGATAAAAAATAAATAAAATAGAAAATAATTTATTGAGAACAAACAAAAAAGTTGGACATTGTTTTTATAATTTTTTGCTTTACAGCACTTAAAAAAAAGCAATACCGCATTATCTTTATGTAGTGCTAAAAAAAAGTCATGATTATAGTTTTTAATTAGAGCTATCTGTACATCGTCAGAGCCATCATATTAAACACATCATGATTATACAATTTATTTCTTCTTTAACATTATACATGCACACGAGGGGATGGGAAGGTTAATGAAAACTATCTGTCTCTGCTTTCAAATTTTCAAAAATGTCTACGGCTAATTTTTACAGCAGAAAATGTCACGTTTAACGGTTGATCAATTATCAATATCTATTCATCGAGAAACATCTATTGCATTTATATAAAAATAATAAAAAGAAAATTATTTAAAAAATATTGGCGTTCAATAAATGGCACGTGTGCTATTGGTTTGCCACCACTGATCTATCGTTACTATCATGCTTGAAAACAATAACCTTTTTGCCATAATAATATAATAAACCCACAATTAAGATATCACACATTTTATAAGAAATCTGTCCTTTTCTAAATTCATACACATATGACATATTGTCAACCTGGAGCCTAGAGTACATTTATTAAAAGGAAATCAAGAGAATTGTCCGCTTTTAAGAGGAATTGTTTTTCCACTTAGCTGCTTAACGTAAGAATTATTTAATTAAGCTTTCATAGAAATTTTATTTTAATTAGCATTGTTGAATTCCTCTTTAACAAGCTATTTTAAGGATATACCATTTGTTTTGTTTCGTTGATTAGAACCTTGCAAAACTATCTCTAAACTCTTACAGCTTCTAACATTGACAAAGGTGCTCAAGAAATTTATTTTAAAATTCATATACTTGTATGCTCAGGTAAAATTGTTAAAAGGGAACAAACTAAATTTTGCATGCTTGCTAGCATTTCTATATTCTATTATCTATTATCTCATTATGTGTTATATGAGCATAAATTATTTAAGGGTTAAAACACAAACAATAAATAATTCAGTTTATTAAGGTCAAATATTGAATAATTTTCATAATATTTATAGTTACGCATTGGGCAAATATACGCATCCGATTTATTGTTGTATTTTGTATAATAATAAACCTAATAAATAATCGGTTTACCATATAAATACCTTTAATATGACAAAATATATATAATTGACGCTGGGGGGGTTCAAATCTATAATAATTCTTTATTTTTTATATTATATTTTTATAAACGTGTGTGGCATGTCGTGGATGTTATATTATTTTATATGACAATATAATACATAATCAAAACGACTTGTCTTATTTCCCCCAATGTCTATTCAAAGAAACTTTTTGACACAACACAACTACAACAAAAAGAAGAAAAAACGAAAAAAGAATATCATCGACAGCAAATACAGACCAAACGTTGTGATATATCCAAAAAAAAAAATAGGAAAAAAAAAAGAAGAAAATTAAAGAAGAAAAAAATAAAAATAAATATAGAAACGAAAAGGAAGATAATCAAGTTCATCTCATGGGCTATTGTTACTTGCTTTACATCCCCATACAACTACAATATTCGACTATTTCGATCGATATTCGAACCTATCGAATATGCTAACACCAAAAAAAAATTTAGAGAAAAATAAAATTATATTCAGAATTGAACATTTTACGAATAGAATGGCATAACGTTGGATTTTGTGTTATAGTTGGTAAAATTGTATTTTAAATCTATTTTGGGAGACAATAAAATTTTATTGCAAATTGCTTTATCTGTCATAGTTCGTTATATTATAGTCTATAATAGAGATACTACAGAAAATATAGATAAATGTATTTCAGTTATAAAAGGTCATCGTTAAATAAAATTGCATAAATGTGCATGGCATTACCGACCATTACAGTATCATTATGTATACCATCATGCTGTATGTCTAAACGTGTTGGTATTATAATAACTATTCCTGCATATTCTACACATAACAATATTTACCTTTCATTGAATTTATGCATATGCATTGGTAGTACCTACCTACGTAGATGTTAAATATGGAAATATACTTAATGATGAAAAATAAATTTTCTTTATTAACTTCAATTACGACAAAATATAATAGCGGTTTTAGACATTTTGCAAAGGGAAAATGTATCTACAAACTTTAGAGATTATTTTTTAATTGTGATTTTATTTGATTTTGCATTTTTATAGATATGTGACAAAATTGGAATTATATATTTTGAATTATTTACAGATGTCATGAAACTCATACAATAATTAAACTGGTCAACAAAGATTTTGTGACAAAGTTGTGAGTAGATTCTTTTTTATTTTGGTATTTCTTTCTTTATTTTAATGGTTGAATTATGACCGTGAAATCATAGCGTCATAAATACTCAGGATCAGCTATTTCAAAAAGAGAGCAATTTCGAAAAACTCAAGATATGGTTTCAAAACTAAAACAGTAAATGCTGATAATTAAAAAAAGTCTTTCAATAGAAAGAGATTTAAAAAAGATACTTGAAAAAGCATACTGATATCAATTTCTGCCGTGAATTCCGTGAAATCCGTAAATATTATATAAGCCATTAAAGGAATAAATTTAACTGAGTTTTGCATATACTTATGCATTTGCTCAACTAGGAAAATAAAAAAAATAATTTGGTTTTCCAAATTCAACCTTTTACTAATTGAAATTGCTTACTATTCAACTTCTATTATTTATATGTTTAGAATTTTGAATTGACGGAGAAAATATTTGCTTTGAAATTAATATTTCAGTATAAGGTGTAATCTTTTTTTCCATTTATTTATCGAATTACAATTCCAAGGAGAATGAGAAACTCTAAAATATAGAAAAAATACGACAATAAGGGATTCTTTCAAGTTTTAAATTTTGTTTTCTTTTATAATTATTTCTTTGCAATTAACTCAGTTATTTGTCTGATATTATTGAACATAAATGTAATATAATTGACATTTATTTTTATCCTGTAAATCAATGTTTTCATTTTTGCTATCATAGACGAAAATCAAAAGGTAATGCTGCCATACAATTTTTGGATATACATTGAATTTAATATAAGCATGATATTTAAGGCTTATAAAAATTGATGGTATACAAACGAAAAATGTGTTCGGTTGATTATTCCTGGAAGGGCGGTTAGTACGAATAATATAAAAGTTACAGTTGAAAATAGATTGTCATAATTGAATAAGACATTTTCATCTTTAGCCAACAAATTTATCTAAATTGAAACAAATATAAGACGATATCAAAAGAAAAAGTCGTTTCGTGTTGATTGTACATTTGCTATGATTTTTTTCTCTTGATTTTGTTGTTGCTGTTATTGTTGTTCATGAATCGCAAACAATCCTCTACCATATAATTAGCAACACCCACAGAGACATTAGGACCGCATCATTATCATTTTGCTTTTGTTGTTGTGGAGGTTTTTTGTTCGTTTTGTTCTGCAATATTATATAAAGGTTTATTTTCATCTGGAGGTAAGTAATACAAATACTAGCCCGTGGGAATTGTTTATGTTATCATCATTCAATTTTTAGTCCTGTTCTTTTTTGGAGTATCATTAATTAGAATGAACGAAAGAAAATACATTGTGTGCTATTTACATTGAAATTATGGTTCCGTTCCATAAATATAATTTATTTTCAAAAGTGTTTTCTTTACTTTTGCATTTTCTTCTTTCTTGTATTATAATTATTCAAACTTCCGTATAGCGCTCAAAATGTAAATTTGTTCACGTTGGATTCGTTGAACTTTCCAATTTTCATTTTTCAATGAGTGCAAAATAAAAATAGCTTTTCACCGTTTGTCAGGTACAAATTCATACACCTGAATAAAGACAAAACTTGAGTAAATATCTAATCTTTCATTCACAAGACTTGTTTAGAAGTTTAGAAACATGTACACAAAAAAGAAAATATTCATTATATAATTTCAATATTATACTGTTTTATGCATAATGAAGTAAAACATTTTCCAATTATAAAATTTAGTTTATTCAGTTAGCGGTTTACAACAACATTTAAGGTAAAACAATATGATGTTTTAAGCAAAGTCTATAAGTACTATTAAATCATCAAATGCTTAAAACAAATAATATTTCTAATGAAACTTAATTTGTTAGTTAACTTTGTGGCTTATTAAGGTGGATCGTTTTTAATTTTTTTCTTTTTTTCCCATCTCCCCTCATTCTAACTAAAAACACTTGTTTTTTAAAAAAAGTACTAATTTTTATGGCGGAGTCAATTCCATCAATGTATGATCCCAATTGGAATTTGTATAAAATTTAAAAGAAATATGCATCGAAAAGTGTCAAAATTATTATTCTTAACCTTGGAATAGATGATAGAATATATCTCCAAAACGTTACACAGAAATTATGGAAATGTATTGTTATTGTATAGTAATATGAAATCATACTATGATTTTGGAACGCTTCCTCATTTAAAATGATTTTCGGTGAATTGTACCTTTGAAGTAGTAAAAAACTAAATATTTCGGAAAACACATTAAAATTTTCATATAAATAATCTTTTTCTCTAAAATTAATATAGATGTGTCATTAAATAATCTGAACTATAACTATTACTACATATAGCAGCGACATAAATGCTAGGGGGACGAATCTCCTTGAGTTTCTTCTAACAACAAGCCTGACAATACAGAATAGGGGTAGAGAGCCTACTTTCGTCAACTCGAGGCGAGAAGAGGGTATTGACCTTACTCTCTGTACTCCATACATTAGTAATGATATAGATCAGTGGAGAGTCTCCCCAAAGGAGACCCTTTCTGACCATAGATCCATTATCTTTAACTTTGGTGTAATGTTTAAAAGCGATAGATGGTATAGGAACCCGAGAGCGACCGACTGGGCCCGGTTCAGAAATGAGCTAGGTAAGACACTAAGGGAACGCCGATAAATAACCAATCAGAACTAGAGGTAGCGGTCACTTTCTTGAATCGTAGTCTTCTTGATACTTTTGAGGCTGCGTGCACGCTGAAGAAGACTTCCTCTAGAAAGAGCTCCCTTTGGTAAAACAAAGAATTATATAAGAAGCGTAAAGAAGTTCGCAAGCTCTTTTTTTAGAGCCACGGGTTTTGATCATCCAATTGACTAGGAGAAATACAAAGAGGTACGTAACACAAGGACAAGGACAGCATTAAACAGGCCAAAAGGGATGGTTGGGCGGCATACTGTAGAGATGTGGAGGGTGTTACGGCATTTGCAAGACTACACAGAGTGCTCTCAAGCGACCCCCTAAATGGGTCTGGCATGCTTAAAACCGCGTTGGGTGCGTTTACAACTACAGAAGAGGAGGTTGTAGAACACCTAATGGAAGTTCACTTTCCTGGTGCAGTGGAGTCACCAAACGCCCATGTCCAATCGGCAAATGGCAGTTTGAATAGTGAGTCCGTCTCCAGAGAAGTGTTGAGCGATGAGAACATAAGATGGGAAGTGATTTTTTTTCTTCATTCAAAACTGAGGGGATGGACGGGATTTTCCCGGCACTCCTACAGAACGGAATGGACCTTTTAATGGATCGCATGTCTCATATTTTCAAGGCCTCCATTGATCTTGGTAGCATACCAGACCAACGGAGGAAGATAAAAGGAGTTTTCATACCAAAACCGGGTAGAAATGATTACGCAACAGCCAAATCGTTTAGACAGATCAGTTTATCCTCGTTTTTACTTGAAACACTAGAAAAACTTATTGATAGGTATATCAGGGACAAATACCTTAGTATTAAGCCCCTATATAAAAATCAACACGCATTCCAATTGGAAAAGTCCACTGAATCAGCGCTGCATGAACTCATTTATAGAGTTGAAGGAGCAATGAAGCAGGGTGACTTCTCATTGGGAGCTTTCATGGACATCGAAGGTGCCTTTGAAAATCTTAATCCTAAAATTGTCATAGAAGCGGTCCGAAAACGTAAAATAAACGCACGTCTGATCGAGTGGATAGATGCGCTGCTATCCAAAAGAGAGATTCATGTTGAACTGAAAGGTTGTAAAAAAGTTAAGTCCACGGGTATGGGATATCCACAAGGTGGTGTTTTATCACCACTGCTGTGGCTACTAGTCGTGGACGGTCTACTTACACTATTAAGTGAAGCTGGGTACTACGTACAGGGATATGCTGATGACATCACTATACTCATTAGAGGATGTTTCGTCGGGACCCTCTGTGAGTGCTTACAAGCAATTTTCAAAATTGTAGAAAAGTGGCGCATAGAAACTGGTTTATCTGTTAACCCGGATAAAACCAAATTAGATCTGTTCACTAGGAAAAGGAAAATCGAGGGGTTTCAATACCCTAAGATCTTCAAAACTCGGGTGCCGCTGTCAAAAGAAGTCAAATATTTGGAAGTCATTACAGATTCAAAGTTGACTTGGCAGGCGCATCTCTGAAATAGGATCCAAATAGCAGTGAACTGTTTTTGGGCGGTCCGTGGAGCATTTGGCAGGACATAGGGTTTATCGCCAAAGGTAATACATTGGTTTTAGGTTTTACACAGCAGTGATACGTCCCATGTTCTCTTACGCCGCAATAATCTGGTGGAAGAGAACCTGTCAAATGAATGCTAGGAAAGAAATGGACCACCTACAGAGACTAGCTTGCCTAGCCATTACGGGGGCCATGGTCACACTGCCATTTGGGGCAAGATAGTTGGAGAAAATCCAATCTTTGCCATAAAATGTGATAGAGTGACCCCAAGATATTCTTTCCACAAACCTTTTAAGCTCATAATTCGAACAAGAGAAGAGTGGGCTGATGATAATAACCGTTTAGTAGAGAACCACGACAATGTATGGTATACAGATAGATCTTTATTAAACGGAAAAAGTGGAGCTGGAGTCTTCCATCAGGAACCGGAGACGAATATCTGCTTTTACTTAGGGGGCTATTCTTCAGTTTTTCAAGCTGAAGTTCTAGCCATTTTACAATCAGTCAGGACGGCTTTAATTGACAATAACACCATGTAAACAGTTTCCATCTACTCTGAACTAAAAGCTCTTGCATCGTGCAGAGTAAATTCGAGACTGGTGTGGGAATGTCTGCAGGAAATCCAAAAACGGCTAGGTGACGTAGCTTCCCAAGATATTACTTCCCTAAGCAATTTATGGCTTTACTTCCCACAAAAACACATGACTTTTCTTCCCAAAATTATGACTTTTTTCCCATGACTTTTCTTCCAAAAAAAAAACAGACATAACTTCCCAAAATTTAAAAATGACTTCTTCCCACAGATATTGACTTTTCTTACCAAAAAAATTGTCTTTCATTCCCAATAAAAATTGACTTTTCTTCCCAACAACTTCTCAAGACATATGTTAGACGTGAATTATTTATACAGGCAGAAAGAAAAAGTGGACATCGAATTACACCTCGACCATAAATTGTACAAAACGACGTTATTTCGTCCATGCAAATTGTATGTAGATAATAGAGCAATATAGCAAACAACATAATTTATTTTTTAGGAATTAAATGGAGTCATTATTTGTATCTACTTGGCTACCATATCACCATTCTGGTATCCAGAATCATTTCCCTTTTTTCATAGTTCTCCCGCTAGGGCTCAGCAGAAAAAGAATTCTGTACCGATCTACTTGGCTACCATATCACCATTCTGATGTCCAGAATCGTTTCACTCTTTTCATAGTTCCCCCGCTAGGGCTCAGCAGATAAAGAATTCTGTTCAGATCTACTTGGCTACGATTCCACCATTCTGATATCTAGCATTATTTAACTCTTTTCATAGTTCCTCCGCTAGGGCTCAGCAGAACGGGAATTCTATATACATCGAATTGGCTACGATTCCACTATTCATTTTCATAATCAAACATATATTATTGAGCTATAAGTTAGAAAAACCAAAAATGGAGCTTGGAAAACCAAAAATCCCAAAAGTTTGTGAAGTTATTTAGTTGGGAGTTATTTCAGCTACCCGAAAATGAGTTCATGTTTCCTTTCTCAAAGTAAAGCAAAAAATAATAGTGCATGCTTCCTTTCTCAAAGCTATTAACATATACTCAATTTCTCTACTTTTGTGCCCATTTCCTATTTCTTTTTCCTTTTATTCTTCTGCCTATTTTCTTTTTTATTTTGCCCATTTCTTTTTTCTTGTGCCAAAAACTAGAGCGCCTTAGTTTTTATATATTTTTTTGGGAAGTTAAGTTATTTTTGCTTTTGTAAAAAAATCAATATTCTCAACTTTGGGAAGTAAAGTTAGTTTCAAAAAAAATATTTTTCTTGACTTTCCCACACTCATATGACTTTTCTTCTCTAACTTTTGTTTCCAAATTTCTTGAGAAGTTTTAAGTCATTTTTGCATTGGGAAGAAAAGTCAGTTTTGAAATTTTATTTTTGGGAAGTTAAGTCAGTTTGCTTTGGGAAGTTATGTCTTGGGAAGTTACGTCACGTAGCCCCAAGAACTAGCTCTTGTAAAAAGAATTACGTTAAATTGGGTACCTGGACACAGTAACATTCCTGGTAATGAAATGGCGGATGAATTGGCCAGTGAGGCCGCGGATGGCTCATGTATTGGACCAGAACCGGTATTGGCAATTTCACCAAATTTACCAAACAATCTAAGATGTTCCTAAATGGACCAAATAAAACTACCACCGTGGAACTTCTAAACCGGAAAAGAAGTCAGATCGGAGCAATAGTTGGCCTCATTATAGGTCACTGTGAAACAAATAGCCACCTCAGGGATGATCCTGATTGCGATTTCTGTGGCCTAGAAGAGGAAACGGCGGAGCATTTTTTAACTATGTGTCCGTACTTCCAAACTGCAAGATTACGTAGTTTTGGTTCATTAAGAATCAGCTCGAATGTCCTCATGCAGAATTTTCAGTTCGCCCAACGTATCCATCCATCCATCCATCCATCCATAACTACATATTCAATACCGGAATCTCTACCCCATAAATTTATCTAGCGTCACTCTATCCAAAGAGTAAAGATAGTCTGTATCGACTAAAGACTTGTCTACAGGTTACTATATGAACGTTTGGAAAGCATTCCAACTATTCCATAATACCTTTTAAGACAGGCCAAATTGTCATTTAAACGTTAAAATGATAATTTTAGCTGATCTTCATAGAATTTAAATCTTAATATATTTTAAGCTCAATTTTAGCGAAATAATGGCAATTTGGACTGTCTTGGAAAGTATTCAGAAATAGCAGTAGGTACTACAGCTTTTCTTGCATCCATTCCAAGACTAACAATTTATAAAAATAAAAAATTTGAACTTATGATTTTTGGTAAGTGCTTAGAAAAATTGTTAAATATGGAGAAGCGGACCACATTATTGCTTATATATGAACAATTTAACAAAATGTAAAATATAAGTATTTTCGAAATTAAGTTATTATGTAGTAAGTATTGTATTATGCGACTTTTTTGATTTAATACGAGTATACCTATTCAATTTTAATGTACACCTATTGAGTTTCTATACGGTATGGATATAAGTTTGCTGCATTATAGCTGTTTCTGGAATATAGAATAACTTGAGAAAAACAAATATTTCATTTATAAGCATTTATTATTAAATAAATTCAAGATTGTATTGATGAAAAATATTTCCATTTTCTTTTACTTGCCCATCGCATTCTAATAACAAAATACTACAAATACGCATTTATTTTATTATGAAACCTAAGAAATATTTATATCGATTAGAATTTTTCTTGCGAAGGTATTCAATATTGCTGCATACATTACGATAGAAATATTTGTTGTTAATCTTTTTTTTTTCTTATCCAAATAGCGAAGACGAAATAGTTTGCCTACTTTTCCATTTACCCATGGAATAATGTTTTGCTTTAATTATAGTTATAAAATGAAGGGGTCTGTACTATACATTATATTACGGCGGTGAAAACAATAAATAAATACTTTTGGGGAGAAATATGTGTGATATTATACGTATGAATAATATTAAAGTGGCCTACTTAAACATATTCGGGGTCGAATTGGCATCCAAAAAGTTCGAGTGTATATGATGAGACCAAAAAAGCCAGAGTATGTGTGAAAAAAAAGCTCTTCCGTGATGACCTGCCGACTTGAAAAGACCCGGATACATTTTACACGGCCAGTTTAGCACTGTATATAAGATACCCATGAATCAATCTGACTTGTCGTTTTGAAAATATCTGAACAACATGCACTTTATTCACATAAATCTATTGATTTCGTATCGATAATATATATTATAATGTCAAAAAAATTATAATGAATGATAATTAAATCAATAAATTTATGTAATTTATGCTTTTCACTTTTCAAGAACCGAACCCTCAAAAATGGAGAAGGTTCGCTACGCCTCCCTCTTTTAGAACTCAATTATAGTCTAAATAAAGCCTTAAATCAAAATTCTAATTCCAAGATACACGAGACAAAATGTGCCTTTAAATTTACATATAAATTTTTTTTTCATTTTAAGTAATTTCCAAAAAAAATCGTCTCTGTAGTCTGTACCAACCAAAGAACGACAAGACAGAAATTATTATTATTTTTATTTTTTTATATTGCCCGAGGCTTTTAAGATATACGACGTACGTGCAACTTCGAGGCTTTATTTTCTAACCAATCCGCCTCTGAACATTTTAAAAAAAGTTGCTGTACAGTGAATTCGTTTATTGCGGAAATGTATAAGAAAAATCCTCTGTTCAAAAATAAACTACATATATAAATAAATAATCATTAATGTAATCAATTCATAAATATTTGCTAAATGGAAATAAAATTTAATTTATCACCTTCAAAAGTTTTTAGCTAAAGCTATATTTCAAGATATCTCGATACATTTGTGTTATAAGCCTATAAGGAGATGTCAAGATATCGTAGAATTAGTGGAACCTCGAAAATTGGTTTTGTCACACGGTAATCTTAACAAGTTATTCGAGATGGTGGCGATTTAGCCAGTCATTATGCATTAAAATTATAGATATAGAAAAGGCCTAAAATATGTTTATAAATTTTTATATGTTGTATTCGCCATAACTAATTCACATTTTAAAAAAAAAGCAGATAAAAATTACAGATAAATTCTTATTTTTTCATTTATGATTTAAATTAAAGAAAATTATACTTTAGTATAAAATTAGTACCAACTGTGACAATCACATTTTAATCACGGTTTAAAAGAATATGGAGTGGCTATACTCTATATTGATCAACGACAACGGTCTAGGTATAGTATCTATATGTTTTATTATACAGACAAGGTAAAGAATTAACACTATTGAGCTCATTATATTACATTATTTAATTCAAAAACTGATTGCATGACAGTCAGACCTTATAACCTTGGGTAGCCTTTAAAGATTAACCCTTAAATTATATACTTACTTATTTCTCATTATAGCTTTTAATTAGATGAACATTGAACATCTAAACTAAACTACAGTATAAGTATAAGTATAACTGATCAACATTTTGATGCAGTATTTACGACGTTAATATAAAGTAAAAGAAAACATTAGGAACAACATTCCTATATTATATCAATACAAAAGTTTCTTCGTTTTTATTATTACTTTTTTTTTTAATTAGAGTAAGCATAAAAGCTTTGCAATGAACTCGCATATTATTCAGTGAAATTTGTATACAGAAAATGGTTTGTTATTATATTATTTATGTCATAAAATGTATATCGGAAGATATATAGAAAATCCTCACAGTTACTCGCTCGATATATTTGTTCAGTGAGGCATATTATGTAATTTTACTATTCATATGGTTATTAAATGTAGGGCGTACCCGTACAGTGTTCATAATTATTGTTTATGGTATGAGAAGTAGATACCTTTCTACAGTTTGTTATTATATAGAAGAGGAGTGTATGCCTTTATTCTGATTAAAATTGACTTTTCCTAAAGTCAGTCACGTATATTCACTAACTACATGTAACTGTTATCGCAACTACTAAAGAGGAACGTGATACGTGTTTCCGTTATTATAGAATTGGCTTAATTCTCTAACTTCTTTCTACTTGCGGCATTATTGCTGGTTGTGATTGTATTTGTGGGTACCAGCCTAGTCTATTGCTTTCGAAGTATTATTGCGTGATGTTCAATTTTATATTTTACATTCAAGATTTAGTTGTATATACATTTCAAGCGTTTACGATTTTCTTGTGCGTACACTCTGTTTCTATTGTGTGAGGTGGGGCGTAATTCCATTATGATAAAAAAATGTTAATTTTTCCTTTTTTTTTTTCTTTTTTTTTGTATTTCTAGGCATTAAAATATTTTTATGTATAAATTTATGATTACCATGCTATTTAGTAATTAATTATGATTACATGCAATTTAACGAAAATTTCTTTATGTCTTTCTTCTAGTTCTAGCACAATGTAATACAGAAATCAACACCATGAAGTAATATCTACATCACATGAAAATGATAACATGTAAATTTTCTACATTTTCATCATTATGCTTTTTAATGGTTTTCCTTTTAAGAATATATAAAAGGCAAAAACATCTGCTGCTGCTACTGATAGTACTGCTTCGAGCAACTCTCCTCATTTGATAGTCGTAAGAGAAGTTACTATTTCATATGCGTGGGTGTTTGTTTGTCTGTGTATAGCACAAAACAAGTTACATTACATTATACATACATATCACATGTTATTAAATATAATATAGAATATTGTACAAAACAAAATAAGTATCAAAAACTTGTATCGTAAGCATACTTTAAGGTAATAAGATAATCACAAGCGAAAGAGTCTATTAAGTATATTAGCAATATAAATAATTGAGTTTTGGTTATACAAAACGCAACCATACCAACCAACCATACACAATATAAATAATTAACATAATTTTACTGACTGTAGACTTATTATTCAGCCTTATATATTTTACATGATGTAAGATGATTGTGTATTATCAGTTTTATATGTATTAGCTTTGGTGTAACATACACAGGCACACACAGATTACACATATTCTACAATATTATTATTTTAAATGAAAAGAAAATCAATGGTGAATGGGGCTTTCCATGTAATAGCATTTCCAAGTTAGTACATAAAACACTTTGTATGTTAAAAGGGAATCTTGTATCCCATTTACTTTTGCATACAAAACTTCTTTTGCTTGTTTCTAGTTATATGTGAAAAGTTCTTAATACACTTCTGATTCTTGATGATATAATAATCTCAAACTCGTAAGATATTTGATAGCTTTTCAGTATTAAACATTTACATTGAGAATAGATTTTGTTATAAACTAGATGGAAACAAGTAAGTCAAATGTATAATCTTATGTAAACCACTTGAGCAGAAATCGGTTTTAAACTCTCACTAAAATGATCTAACTATAATCAGGTGATGCAGAATAGATATTAAATATCTATCGAAAAATAAAATTCATTCAGAATATAGAAAAAAAAAAATAAAAGAAATAAAAATGTTTATACTATAATTCCACCTACATTAATCATTTTCGGTACACACAATATTTATTTTATTTTATCGATATTTTTCTGGTCATTAGATATACATGAAAGAATAATTGATGTTACCTTTTCACTTTGAAGAGGCTTCTATATTTATAAATGAAAATGTGTACGCAAGCAAAAACAAAAAGACAACATAATATAATAATGAGAAAATTGTTTAATGGATTTACAAAGAAAATGCTTAACCAGATTCTCTGAAATATATTTCAAGTTTATGATATATACATTGGTGAAATGGGTGTTCGATAAACATATAACAATATAATTAAGTTTTCGTTTTCTAAATATATGGGTTACCTAATTTCATTATTTCTTTTCAACTTTTTTTTTTCTTTGTCTATTGTTGTTACAATGTTACATACATTACTCGTCAGTATGACATGAATTTTAGAATACTTAAATACTTATTTTTTTTTTATGTTTTTTGTTGTTGTTGTAAATTTTGCTAAATTCAAATAGAAACTAACGTGGGCAGGTAATAACCATTTATTTATTGAAGTTCTGCTACAAATTAAAAATAAATTAGCAAAAAAAACATGGATTTCTTAAATGTGTACCGAGATTTATTATCGATAAAATTGTACAATGTCGAGAAAGCTTTACATATTATTAATAATTGATTATAATTTTTTTACTTCATTTTTAAAATTGTTACAAAATATAAAATAATATAATAAAAGCAAGTTGCCAATTAGAACAGAACTTCATTTTTTCGAGTAAT